>OW203733.1:2562506-2798827 GCA_934045075.1 Yponomeuta sedellus
CATAATACACTTCTCAAAACAGTTTAAACAGTTTGTGATACATAAAATGATTTGCCACGTTTGTGATTTCATCCCTCGTAGGTATATGTGGTGATTGATTTTTGAATCGTAAACATTTTCCCATAAAGGATTTATTAATCTTCGTCAGCCTAAATCTTGGAAAAAGTGTGTGTTTATTTCTACGAGTAGTAAGCTTACCTACATAGTGTTGGATACCTACAGTTTTTAAGTTACTGATACTTTTCCTGTCGTTTATAATATTCTCGTTGATATCAATCGATATCAACCCTTGTATGCCCCCCACTGCTGGAGCAAGGTCCTGTTTCTGCATCGCAGGAAGGTTAGGCCATACTCCACCACGGGGAACAAGTCCGGGTTGGTGGAGGATTGTAAGACAGTGGCGGGCCTTACTGTCAGAAGTTACCAAGCCGCCCACAAGGCTTCCGACGTGGCTTAACGACTGTCATTACATGACAGCCGGCACCAACGGCTTAGCGTGCCTTGCGAAGCACGGGGGCGCTCAGAAAAATGCCACTAGCGGTAGTCACGGGACGGTCACCCATTCTGCACCTGACCGCGCCTGTTGTTGTTTAACTCAAGTGATTGATTCCAAACACTCGATTCGACCAGGCCTCGAGCGCTTCGCTCTATCGTAGATATACTGACTGACAACTGTCACAATGATAGTTTCTTTCAAGAAATCTTTTTGTATCGAGCCTATGTAACTTCTCAAGTTTTCTCTATCTGCCGCACTGGAGCGCGCGTGGTAACAGTTCTGCGGTAACAGCTGTAATAATTATAACAGCTGTAACAGCGGTAACAGTTGATTGAACTATTTTCATTGTTTACTTCAATACTGGTACGATTTTAATTTTGTAATGCATCAGATTAAGACAACCAGCAATCGAGGATGCATGCTCCGTCTCTATTTACCATGCTTAAGCCCTGCGAATCAGAGCAACATCTCGTCGAACCCTTCCGACAAAAAATCAAGTAGGTAGTAAGTTTGTTGTTTATTTGTTTATAATAAATAAGAATACATATTTAAAAACCTATTTAGAGGCTAAAAATTTCACCCATGTTAAACCTAACTGCAAAGTAGGTAGTCGGGGCTGTAAGTAATGCAATTTGCTTAAGTCAGATGTCGCTGCCTGTACGTAATACAGAGAATATTGTAAAGAGGTTCGAAATTTCACTGATGCCGTGAGTCGCCCATTGGCTCAATTGGTAGAGCGCTGGTACGGATAGCCAGAGGTTGCGGGTTCGAATCCCGGCATGGGTGAAATTTTTAGCCTCTAAATAGGTTTTTAAATTTGTTCCTTAGCACGGGTTAGTGCATTAAAAATAAAAAATAGTGTAAGAATACATATATTAGTATATACAGTAATGTAGCTATGCTGCAAGTTAATTTAGATTTAGATAAGTGAGTAATAATTAGCAAGTAATTTTATTCATACAGATGATACAATTACACTTAGCATCAAGTTTTGCTTTAATTTAATACAAAAATAAGTGATGCGTAGTGTCTAAAATATTGAATTAAACTTTGAACGTAAATGTTATTCGTTCTGTGTTGTCCCATCCTCTCAAAACTGAGTTTTTCTACAACACTAGCCTGTCCTCTCTGACTATTAGAAGGACCACTATCATACGTAGTGGTTATCTACTCTTTGATTACAGGATGAGTGACATGAGAGAGAAAGTGTTATTTTCGGCAGCACAACCATTCAGTTATTAGGCTGAAAGTTGGCTAAATAATTTGTTAACTGTAATTCTGCTGCGATCGACTATACTTATATAGACGGAGTGCTCGCATATCTGAAATGTGGCAGAACCTTCACAAAAAAGGTAGGTTATGCGAGTCATATGCGAGCGCACCAACGCCACCAAAATGGGAGTTGAAGTAGACGCCGTGACCGAAATCGGTCGGAACTATCATCATCATTGTTGCTTTAATTTGGTTGGTTTTGCAGGTTATTTCTTTCTAAGGAATTTAAAATATATAGTTATTTTTTCAAAACCAGTAAATTTGAAATACTATACGTCTATTTGTTTATAAGACAAGTGTTAATGTTTTTTGTTAGACTGTTTATGCGAAAGTATAAATAAATAAAAAAAAAAAACAGAGAGAACAAATATACAGAATTATAAAATGATTCATTCCAAAGAGTCTTCAACACTCACATTTTGAGGAGAGTTCAAAGAAAATAATTTTGTCCAGAAAACCGGTTCTAACCGGATCACTGAGCGTCTTATCGGGTAACAAAGAGCATCCACTCGGGTCATATTCCGCTGGCCTTCCACCAATCCGAACTTTCACAAGCAAACATTGTAATCGATGCTTCTTAGGAGAGACCAGTCACGTCGGTCGGTAGTATCGAAGAAGTTGTATCAGTTTATCGGAGCGTCGTCGTTGCCTCTATGTGTCGTTTACGCGCCTATTATTATTGTTAGCTGTGTTACCCGCGGTTTATTAGAGAAAATAAGTTATGTATTATCAGTAAAAGATATTTTCCCGCAGGATTATGTTAACCCAGGGTGTCAGCTAACTCCATACCAAATTTTATCAAAATCGCTCTAGCCGTTTAGACTTGAAGAAGTAACAAACATACACAATCACAAACTTTCGCCTTTATATATTAGTGTGATTAAATTCTTTATTGCACAAAAACACAAAGTATTCGATACAAAGGCGTACTTTGGTTCGGGATAGTGGCTGGGTGGGTAGTGCAAAATACTGAGTAGGAGGGTGGGGGTTAGGAGGGAGCAATAATAATAATAATACTTATACATACACGGAAATTCAAATACATAGTTACTTAAATAAACATACATAATGCATATTATAAACATATATACCTAACAACCACATCAATTAACTTACTTATATCAATAATTAAATTTAATCCTTCATTATAATACGCGAAAACGTCTGTCTGTCTGTCAAAAGTGTTTTTATGTTAAGAAAAATGCTTACATACACATTTTTGTTTTCCTCAGGCAAAATAAAATGATCTCTATTTTTAAGCTGCACCGCTGTGAACGCCTCTTTTGCCGTGTTTCGGAACATTGTATCTATCGTAAATAGATAGAAACTGACAAGATTGAAATTGATTATGATTCCGATAAGCGATTGAGTTTTCTGAACGTTACGTCACCCGCGTGTAGTCGGAGTGAGTAAAGACATTTAAGCCTCACAAGTCTGTATAGATTGGCGGAATCAAGATTAGTGAGTTTATAAAACTGAAAACTGGGAGGCAGCCGAACTCTTTGGCAGCATGGCCACAGATTAGATAATAGTTACTACGTAACAGATACATCACTCCCATACTAAAGCGAAAATACCTACGCTATAATAGCCTACAAAATCTTAATAATAATAACTACTGTTCACAGCGAGGAGAAATATACCATAAGTACCCGCTCAAAGAGTCGAGATTGTGTTGCACACCGTGCGACTCACGTGCAAGCGCGTCATCGCACGAATGCGCTAGGGTTGTACCTATGATGATTATTACTGTAATAAAACGAATGTTGTGAAATAACCATATTTATTTATTTGTCAAAAACATGTAATATAAAATGACAAGCTGACTTTCTTTGAGTTGTTAGTAGATCAGGCCTCCCTATTATCTCAAACCAATTGCGGCGTCTGAAAAGCAAACATTAAGGTATCAAACTTAATTTTTCGCCATTGTGGGCGATTTTGACCGCCACGTTTAATCCTGAAAATGGAATGGATTCTATTTGTCCCTCTCTATTCCTAGACAAATATCTAAAAAGAAGGGGACAGACAAAACTGATTTTAGTTTTTGGATTGGGCGGATTGAGGCGGTCAGAGTCGACCACATTATATTGGTTTGAATTCGAGAAATACGTAAATATTTGACATCCATGTTTGTTGTATATGTTTTGTTTCTAATGTTTAATACGAAACACTAAAAAGCCAATTTAGTTGATCCTAAATTAAATTAACATTAAAAACAAATACACGCACGACAAAGATGGGAAACTACCATCGATAAAATATTACTAAAGTAGTAATATTTTATCTTTGTCGTGCATGTATTTGTTGTTCATGACTCAGCAGTTGCGAGTTAGTAGTTGCTAAAAGTCGCGGAGCGAACTATTATTAAATTGTTATTTTTGGTATTTTCCATCAATTTACGACTGATTGTTGTGCATTTTTTTAATTTTTCGATATACCCACAGTACAGCCGTGAAAACGTGACAGACAGAGACACTTACGCATAATAATGTTAGAACGGATGTGGTTATTTAGAATCAAAATTAACAAGTCCACGAAAAAAAGCAGTTACCTTTATGTGTTTAATTTACTTTTATAGTACCTACCTAAATGTTTAAAGAAAGAAATATAAGATTTAAAATACTACTTACCTTTCTTCGTCTCTCGGCAGTGAAAAAAATGATAATTCTTCATTTGTTTTTTTACTTTTACACCCATCCACTGCACAATAATTACGTGGTTTCATCATTTCGAGTAGTAAACGCGGGAAACGTGCGGTGCGAGCGCTCAGGCGGGCGTCGTAGCGGCCCTGTGTCAGTTGTATCGTGGACGATACGCCGGGCGGCAGGTATTTAACGCGTGACCTTGAGCGAGTGACGGACGCCTGGCATGGCTTCGAATACATACGTTTGGCTGGCCTCGCTGTTGGTCGGTTACGTTGGTAGCCAGGACTGCTACTGGAACAGGCAATGTGCCTATCAGCTGTATTCGTCCAAGACCCCCTATGATACCGTGAGAGGGGATATTCGAGACTTCGCGCCCTTGGACGGTTAGTGAGTTCGACCTTCAATTGTTTTGTTTTTTGTTGAGTGTTCGTGTCTCTTGAATTCTGTTGTAAAGCGTATGAGGTAAGAATATTGTTTTTTTACACCTGAGAGCTATAATCAAAAAAAATTAACAATAATAGTACATCCCGCATAACATATTTCCGGATCCGGTCATCAAAATGTGTTCGAGTGGAAAAAAGTCGCATGGCTTATCGTCCGACATTGTCAGTGTAGTGTGTCGCAACCCTAATAGTGGTTGCGACACACTACGCGTGCGACACACGGCTGATTAGGGTAGTCTGAAACCTCATGAGCCGAAGATGTGAACGGGTGCCAGCCATCAGTCTTCTCGTGACCACGATGACTGTAAAGTCGTCGAAACCTCGAGGTAAAATAGCAATAAATTACTACGCGATTAAGCCCCGAAAATATTCTAACATCCTGCATGTTTTATGCCCACTAAATTTTGTTATTATAATAAATAAATACCTATTCATAGATATATTACACAGATCTCGATAGCCCTATAGTAAGTACAACTAAATGACTTGTGTCATAGGTGCTAACTCGACGACAGATTTAATACAATAAATACATAAATAACATCCAAGACCCGAGACGAACTAGAAAAGTTCGTTTCCTAGTTTGACCCGGCCGGGGACCTTCGGTTTTACAGTCAGACCATTGCCAAATCATTGCGCCACCGAGGCCGTCAAATTATTGTCAATAGTTTCATTTTTGACGAACATGCTTTGTGGACTTTTTGGAAATAGTTACTGAATGACACTAAATTCCGCCTATCCTTAAGGTACATTAGTATAAGATCGGCTGTTCTATATAACAGCCGATCTTTACCCCCCCTTTATTGGGGCAAATGTTAAAGATTTTAAATAGCACAAATGTTATTAGCCTGTATAACAAGGCTTCTTTTTTAAATGCGCAGGGTCTGAGATGTTTGTTAAAGTTATTAAATATCCATATTATTTTGTTTTTATTTCTCAGTTTTTCACTTTGTTTTTTAAATGCGCAGGGTCTGAGATGTTTGTTAAAGTTATTAAATATGCATATTATTTTGTTTTTATTTCTCAGTTTTTTACTTTGTTTTTTAAATGCGCAGGGTCTGAGATGTTTGTTAAAGTTATTAAATATCCATATTATTTTGTTTTTATTTCTCAGTTTTTTACTTTGTTTTTTAAATGCGCAGGGTCTGAGATGTTTGTTAAAGTTATTAAATATGCATATTATTTTGTTTTTATTTCTCAGTTTTTTACTTTGTTTTTTAAATGCGCAGGGTCTGAGATGTTTGTTAAAGTTATTAAATATGCATATTATTTTGTTTTTATTTCTCAGTTTTTTACTTTGTTTTTTAAATGCGCAGGGTCTGAGATGTTTGTTAAAGTTATTAAATATCCATATTATTTTGTTTTTATTTCTCAGTTTTTTACTTTGTTTTTTAAATGCGCAGGGTCTGAGATGTTTGTTAAAGTTATTAAATATGCATATTATTTTGTTTTTATTTCTCAGTTTTTTACTTTGTTTTTTAAATGCGCAGGGTCTGAGATGTTTGTTAAAGTTATTAAATATGCATATTATTTTGTTTTTATTTCTCAGTTTTTTACTTTGTTTTTTAAATGCGCAGGGTCTGAGATGTTTGTTAAAGTTCTTAAATATGCATATTATTTTGTTTTTATTTTACAGTTTTTTACTTTGTTTTTTAAATGCGCAGGGTCTGAGATGTTTGTTAAAGTTATTAAATATGCATATTATTTTGTTTTTATTTCTCAGTTTTTTACTTTGTTTTTTAAATGCGCAGGGTCTGAGATGTTTGTTAAAGTTATTAAATATCCATATTATTTTGTTTTTATTTCTCAGTTTTTTACTTTGTTTTTTAAATGCGCAGGGTCTGAGATGTTTGTTAAAGTTATTAAATATGCATATTATTTTGTTTTTATTTCTCAGTTTTTTACTTTGTTTTTTAAATGCGCAGGGTCTGAGATGTTTGTTAAAGTTATTAAATATCCATATTATTTTGTTTTTATTTCTCAGTTTTTTACTTTGTTTTTTAAATGCGCAGGGTCTGAGATGTTTGTTAAAGTTATTAAATATGCATATTATTTTGTTTTTATTTCTCAGTTTTTTACTTTGTTTTTTAAATGCGCAGGGTCTGAGATGTTTGTTAAAGTTATTAAATATGCATATTATTTTGTTTTTATTTCACAGTTTTTTACTTTGTTTTTTAAATGCGCAGGGTCTGAGATGTTTGTTAAAGTTATTAAATATGCATATTATTTTGTTTTTATTTCTCAGTTTTTTACTTTGTTTTTTAAATGCGCAGGGTCTGAGATGTTTGTTAAAGTTATTAAATATCCATATTATTTTGTTTTTATTTCTCAGTTTTTTACTTTGTTTTTTAAATGCGCAGGGTCTGAGATGTTTGTTAAAGTTATTAAATATGCATATTATTTTGTTTTTATTTCTCAGTTTTTTACTTTGTTTTTTAAATGCGCAGGGTCTGAGATGTTTGTTAAAGTTATTAAATATGCATATTATTTTGTTTTTATTTCACAGTTTTTTACTTTGTTTTTTAAATGCGCAGGGTCTGAGATGTTTGTTAAAGTTATTAAATATGCATATTATTTTGTTTTTATTTCTCAGTTTTTCACTTTGTTTTTTAAATGCGCAGGGTCTGAGATGTTTGTTAAAGTTATTAAATATGCATATTATTTTGTTTTTATTTCTCAGTTTTTTACTTTGTTTTTTAAATGCGCAGGGTCTGAGATGTTTGTTAAAGTTATTAAATATGCATATTATTTTGTTTTTATTTCACAGTTTTTCACTTTGTTTTTTAAATGCGCAGGGTCTGAGATGTTTGTTAAAGTTATTAAATATGCATATTATTTTGTTTTTATTTCTCAGTTTTTTACTTTGTTTTTTAAATGCGCAGGGTCTGAGATGTTTGTTAAAGTTATTAAATATCCATATTATTTTGTTTTTATTTCTCAGTTTTTTACTTTGTTTTTTAAATGCGCAGGGTCTGAGATGTTTGTTAAAGTTATTAAATATGCATATTATTTTGTTTTTATTTCTCAGTTTTTTACTTTGTTTTTTAAATGCGCAGGGTCTGAGATGTTTGTTAAAGTTATTAAATATGCATATTATTTTGTTTTTATTTCTCAGTTTTTCACTTTGTTTTTTAAATGCGCAGGGTCTGAGATGTTTGTTAAAGTTATTAAATATGCATATTATTTTGTTTTTATTTCTCAGTTTTTTACTTTGTTTTTTAAATGCGCAGGGTCTGAGATGTTTGTTAAAGTTATTAAATATGCATATTATTTTGTTTTTATTTCTCAGTTTTTCACTTTGTTTTTTAAATGCGCAGGGTCTGAGATGTTTGTTAAAGTTATTAAATATGCATATTATTTTGTTTTTATTTCTCAGTTTTTCACTTTGTTTTTTAAATGCGCAGGGTCTGAGATGTTTGTTAAAGTTATTAAATATGCATATTATTTTGTTTTTATTTCTCAGTTTTTTACTTTGTTTTTTAAATGCGCAGGGTCTGAGATGTTTGTTAAAGTTATTAAATATGCATATTATTTTGTTTTTATTTCTCAGTTTTTTACTTTGTTTTTTTAAGTGCGCAGGGTCTGAGATGTTTGTTAAAGTTATTAAATATGCATATTATTTTGTTTTTATTTCTCAGTTTTTTACTTTATTTTTTAAATGCGCAGGGTCTGAGATAATTGTTAAAGTTACTAAATATGCATATTATTTTGTTTTAATTTCACAGTTTTTTAAATGCGCAGGGTCTGAGATGTTTGTTAAAGTTATTAAATATGCATATTATTTTGTTTTTATTTCACAGTTTTTTACTTTGTTTTTTAAATGCGCAGGGTCTGAGATGTTTGTTAAAGTTATTAAATATGCATATTATTTTGTTTTTATTTTACAGTTTTTTACTTTGCTGTAGCACTGCCTAATAAATAATGCTTAAAACCGGATGACTTAAATAGAATGGGCAGACATTTATGCAGGACATCGATTTACTGAAGAATGCGTAAAGCGCAAATAAATTTAATTTACGTAAAACCGTTTTTTTTTACGTAACTTATAGGTACGTTTAAAAACCTATTTAGAGGCTAAAAATTTCACCCATGCCGGGAATAGTGTAAAGAGGTTCGAAATTTCACTGATGCCGGTGAGTCGCCCATTCGCTCAATTGGTAGAGCGCTGGCACGGATAGCCAGAGGTTGCGGGTTCGAATCCCGGCATGGGTGAAATTTTTAGCCTCTAAATAGGTTTTTAAATTTGTTCCTTAGCACGGGTTAGTGCATTAAAAATAAAAATAGTATAGTTATAGGTACGTCCCACTGCAGGGCACAGGCTTTCTCTCAAAAAGAGAGACGATATGCTTAATTACCACGCGTGCCTACCGCGGAATGTCAATTTCAAGTGCTAAGGTTTTGAACACCTCAGACACTCAGGTGTCTGGGCAGCGAGTGGTATATAGTATAAAACTTATTACGAAAACTTTGTTAGAATATTTTCGGGGCTTAATCGCGTAGTAATTTATAGCTATTTTACCTCGACGTTTCAATAAATTACTTCGCGATTAAGCCCCGAAAATATTCTAACAATTTTTTCAAGTCGCGAAAGTTTAAAATATGTTATTACGAAAAAAAATCGTTTCAACCCTTGTTTGTCCCCATTCCTGGGCACGGGTCTCTTCCTGCAACGCAGGAAGGTTAAGTCATACTCCACCACGGGGGCCAAGTCCGGGTTGGTGGAGGATTGTAAGACAGTGGAAGGCCTTACTGTCAGAAGTTATCAAGCCGCCCATAAGGCCTCTGACATGGCTTAACGACTGCCATTACATGACAGCCGGCACCAACGCTTTAACTTGCCTTGCGAAGCACGGAAGCGTCCGTAGCCTAGTCGGACTGAGTGATCGGAATCAATAACTTGTGTTAAGCAACAACAGGCGCGGTCATGCGCAGGATGGGTGACCGTCCTGTGACTACCGCTAGTGGCATAATTCCGAGCGCTTCCGTGCTTCGAAAAAAAATTATTTCGGAAAAAATCATGTATATTTACGAGTATGCACATTTACGAGTGCGTGTGCAAACATAAATAAATGAATGTTTCATCTATCATATGAGCAATAATTAAAAATTGTGTTCGGTAACCACACCAAACACAAAATGTAAAAACCTATTTAGAGGCTAAAAATTCCACCCATCCCGGGACTCGAACCCGCGACCTCTCGCTAACCGTGCCAGCGCTGATCTAATGGGCGACTCACCGGCATCAGTGGCTGCCTGTACGTAATACAGAGAGTATTGTAAAGAGGCTCGAAATTTCACTGATGCCGGTGAGTCGCGCATTAGCTCAGTTGGTAGAGCGCTGGCACGGTTAGCCAGAGGTCGCGGGTTCGAGTCCCGGCATGGGTGGATTTTTTTGCCTCTAAATAGGTTTTTAAAATTGTCCTTAGCACGAGTTAGTGCATTCAAAAAAGGAATATAATCACAAAATGTAATTTAACGTGCTTCGTACTGCAAGTGTACAACCGTCTGCCCACTGAGATAATAAGTTTCTTTAGTAGTTTCTTTAGTCTCTAGTAGTCTTTGCAGTGTTTCAAAATGAAGCTCAAAAACTGGCTTGTCAAGCAAACGGTTTATAAATATGATGGCTGGCTTTAAGTCTTCTGATTGTCTGACTATGTTTGACCGATGGTTGTCTGATATTTTATATTGACTATTATTAATTGCCGAATTTAATAATTTTTAATATATAAATGCGATTTTTATCTTGAATAATTATCAAATTTATTGAATTGACGTGTAACTTATAATTATGAATAAATATGTCTATTTAAAAACCTATTTAGAGGCCAAAAATTTCACCCATGCCGGGATTCGATCCCGCAACCTCTGGCTATCCGTACCAGCGCTCTACCAATTGAGCCAATGGGCGACTCACGGCATCAGTGAAATTTCGAACCTCTTTACAATATTCTCTGTATTACGTACAGGCAGCCACTGATGCCGGTGAGTCGCCCATTAGATCAGCGCTGGCACGGTTAGCGAGAGGTCGCGGGTTCGAGTCCCGGGATGGGTGGAATTTTTAGCCTCTAAATAGGTTTTTAAATTTGTTCCTTAGCACGGGTTAGTGCATTAAAAATAAAAATAGTGTAAATATGTCTATGTCTTCAAGAACTGTTTAGTAACACCAATCCTTTTCCACCCAGGATGTGAAGCGATAAGTCTCTGGTCCCTCAACCGACATGGCAACAGAAACCCGGGCGATAGTGTCACGACCAACATCAGGAACATCGGCCTCTTGAGAGATCAGATCGTTGCCAGCTACGAAGCTGGCACCAGCAGCCTTTGTGCTCAGGTGAATACTGCAGAACAATACTTTTGAACTAAAACCTTTGTTAGAACTACCACAGAGGAAACTGGACATTATTAATTTAGAAACAAGTATAAGTATAATTATAGGAGTGATGTATAATTATAATTAATGATGATGATGGTGATGTAATAATTATAATTAATAAGTATAATTATAGAAAAAATCGGAAAAAGCATACTTCACACTCGCACTAATATTATAAAGGCAAAAGTTTGTAAGTGTATTATGTTTGTTACTTCTTCACGTCTAAACGGCTGGAGAGATTTTAATAAAATTCGGTGTGGAGTTAGCTGACACCCTGGGTAAACACATAGGCTACGTTTTACTGCGGGATTTTTTAATCCCATCGGAATATCGATAAGTCTCGGTTAACACCGCGGGGCACAGCTAGCGAAATATACAAATATTTTCTGGGGGTTTCCAGGTCCAAAGAATGAGAAAATCCAATTACTCTAATAGTAAAATAACAATCAGATAGGGAATGTATTAGCAAAAGGAAAGATAAAACGTACCCGGAACCGGCATGCGTGCATGCAACGACTTATGAACGTTGATGAAGCGAAGGTGATCTGTCAGGATCGTGGCAAGTGGCAGTCCCTGGTCTCTGCCTACCCCTCTGGGATACAGGCGTGAGGTTATGTATGTATGTATGTATGTATGTATGTATGTATGTATGTATGTATGTATGTATGTATGTATGTATGTATGTATGTATGTATGTATGTATGTATGTATGTATGTATGTATGTATGTATGTATGTATGTATGTATGTATGTATGTATGTATGTATGTATGTATGTATGTATGTATGTATGTATGTAAAACAAAAATCGTGCATGTAATTCAAAGCGCTGAAATATTTCCTCGGGCACTTAGGTTTCCGGTTTCCTCACGATGTTATTTTTTACAGTTGACGAGCGCTATTGCTACTAAAAGTCACTAGGCCTAGCCTGTATCGTGGGGGCCGAGGAGTAACAGACCCCTGCATGACCATGCATTAGTTTTCATAGTGCATTTTTGGACTAAAAAACCACGATTATTTTTATTGTGGACTTTTAGTCCGGATCTACTTACAGGTGTTGTTATATCGGAGGAGTCCGACTAGTAGATCCGGACTAAAAGTCTACAATTGTGTTGTGCTTACGAAAGTTTTAGTTTAGTAGAAATAAAAATATTTTGTTTATGCTATAACTCCATTGACTGCTTTCACTTGTAATAAAAACTTCCGCACAATACAATCTTCTTCGTCCAAAACTGCGCTTTGCAATAGTATTTCTTAATGATTCGCGATACTCATATGTAGTTATATATGAAACGCGATTAATCGCGATTAGACCCGTTTAATATATAATTTTCTATGCACTTAGGTTTTTTCTCCAAAATGATCTAGATTTAAAAATGGACACGTAACGTAAGTCACAGTTTCGGTTAAGGCGTAATTTTGAATAAAATAATTTAATTTTACATAAAAATTAGCTCAGGCCGGTATTACAGAACGATGCTCAAGCACAGATTGATCTCAGATCGCCCAATCATTACTTGAGCGCTGAATCGATGCTCAAGCACTCCCTTTATTTTCAAACAGTTCTTGAGTAGAGATCAGCCAATCACTGCTTAAGTAGAGATTCAGAACTGCAATCAGATTGTCTATGATCAAAGTTTGTTTTCTATGACAAGAAAAATACAAGTGTTGATTTTTACTCCGTTTTACGCATGTTACAAAAACGTGACGATAAAACTTAGTAAATTATGTCAAATATACAGAGGAAACTAAAATAATGTTTATGTATTCGTAAATAAAATGTTCAAAGTTTCTTTATTTAGTTATTAGTTTGTAATGAACCGTATATTTAAAGAAAGCAAAACGTTCACGCTCCTTGTTTATTTATTCGCTTTGAGTACAGAACGGAACGTAACAAATGTCGATAAAATAATTCTCTTGACGTCTGTCTATTTATGTTTATTAAATTACTAATATCTGTACATAGTCGGTGTGGTTTAATTTGAACATTAATCGCTGTTTTGAAACAAGATGTGAAAAAATGAGAACAAGGAACTTCACCATAGTGGAAAGAATCCTCCTTGTAGAACATAAAAAGTCAACTTCACTGCAGAGGAGAGGGTCCTCCTCGTAGAAGACAAAAACTCAACTTCATCGCGGTGGAGAGGAACCTGCTCATGGAACATAAAACTTCAACTTCACCGCAGTGCAGAGGAACCTGCTCGTTGGACATAAAACTTCAACTTCACCGCAGCGGATAGGAACCTGCTTGTTGAACATAAAACTTCAACTTCACTGCAGTGAAGAGGAATCTGCTCGTTGGACATAAAACTTCAACTTCACCGCAGCGGAGAGGAACCTGCTTGTTGAACATAAAACTTCAACTTCACCGCAGTAGAAAGGAACCTGCTCATTGAACATAAAACTTCAACTTCACTGCAGTGAAGAGGAACCTGCTTGTTGGACATAAAACTTCAACTTCACCGCAGCGGAGAGGAACCTGCTCGTTGAACAAAAAACTTCAACTTCACCACAGTGGAGAGGATCCTCCTCGAGGGAGATAAAAAGTCAACTTCAACACAGCGGATTTATAGAATATGTGTCAATTATGTTACAAATTTATGAGCAATAAAAAAGCTGAGATTGTTTTACAGATTATTTTATTTATTCCGCTTTGTGAATGTCTTGTTGGCCTAGCCGCTAAGGCACTTGGTTACCAAAACCGAGCTTGTGAGTTCGATTCCCACTGTGGGCCTATATATTTGTACTAGTGACCACAGTCTCTGTGTACTTTCATGTTTGTGACGTTCTTGCCTGATTATCAAAGTACAGGATATCCTAGTTTGGGACCAGGTGAAGTGATTGTGTTCGTCATCAACCCTTGTATGTCCCCACTGCTGGGGCACGGGTCTCTTCCTGCATCGCAAAAAGGTTAAGCCATACTCTACCACGGGGGCCAAGTCCGGGTTGGTGGAGGATTGTAAGACAGTAGCGGGTCTTACAGTCAGAAGTTATCAAGCCGCCGATAAGGCCTTTGACATGGCTTAACGACTGCCATTATATGACAGCCGGCACCAACGGCTTAACGTACCTTGCGAAGCACGGAAGCGCTCGCGAAGTGATTGTGTTGCGTGAAATTTATTCAATGAAACCACCCCAATATTAATGTAATTGTTTTTGCACATAAACACTTATTAGAATCCATGCAGTAGGGGTCTTCAGCGTCCCTTAAATGCCTAAGGGGCTGCTGCTATCATTAACTATTTCGTCATAGTAATCAAGGTTTTCGAATATATGAATTTTGCAATAAACATTCCAAATTGACAACTTTAATAACTGGCCGATCGAGCGTCCTCTCAAGCGTGGTTCCGACCACACTTGAGTAAATACAGATTTGATCTTTACTTAAGTAGAGATTGCTACCCAAGTATCGTTCTCGAATTAGCTATTACTCAGTTGAGTCGCGCTTGATGAATCTCGACTCAAGTAACGTTCTAAAATTAAATCCATACTCAAAACTAGTCTTAAGTAGAGATCTGCGCTTGAGTACGCTTCTGTAATACTGGCCTCAGTGTCCGAACACACTTTTAGCTTAGCACGATCTCTGTTTTAGTAACAGAGGTTTTCATTGCTGTGTGGTGTTGGCCTAGAGAATAGCACCAATGCAAATTCTTCCCGCGGGTGTCGTAAAAGGCGACTAAGGGACTCAAACCGGAGGGTGGGCAGCAGCGCCCCCTGCAGTACAATTCTACCAGACTGCGATCCCCAACCCGCATGCCCAGCGTGGGGATTATGGGCATTACCCCCTAATCATGGCACAACCTTGCGCTCATTTGGGGAGGGATATGTCTAGCAGTGTACTAATATAGCCTGAAGAAGAAGAAGGTTTTCATAACAATGGTTATTGTTCAGGTTACAAGGAAAATCTCATACTTATATCCTTCATTTGACATCACTTGTTTTCAATCACACTAAACATTCTTAAATTCGACACGGTTCGGTTATTTATTCTTGTAAGTGTGTCTGTCATTGATTACCGTGAAGACGTTTTTAATTTTTCTCTTGTTTTTATCTTGGAATAACAACGCCCAGCCGTCACTCTGTCCCGACTAAACAGCTGCTTGTAAAAAGGTATAAAAAATCATGCGCTGCCAAGACTAGCACAATTAATAAAGTTTACAGAAAAACTATCGCCGTTACTAAGGCTTTACAAATTAACAAGTAATGATCGACTAACTTACAAAATGAATATTACGTGCAAATTCGATTGAAAATTTCATTGATGAAAATCTTAGTTATGTAAAACAACGGAGAAATCTCTTCTTCTACGGAACCATATTCTGCGCGTTAGTTGAGACGCACTAAATATTTTTTTACATTATTTCTTTCTTTGTTTTTTTTCGGGTCATTGTTCGATAGACAATGCTTGAAATAGTTACATAGAGTAGGTATTCTTCTATGCATGGCAACAAGTTATTGAAAGCGTTGGTACAGCGTGTGCATAAAATATTTAACGCTTCAACGGGCAGATCTAGTATTTTTTTTGTTTGGACATTATTTCAAAGTGATAAGCTTCAATTTATGCTTGGAACTATTATAGCAAATATATATCAATTTTGACGTTCATTAAGTAAACCTTTTACACGGTAGGTAATGGCATTGCCTGATAAAAGATCACAACGATGAAAAATATAAATCTGAGAAAAAATCACAGAACAAAAATGTGTTGTAAGTTACGTACTCCAGTTAGGGTTTGGTGTTACAGGAATTCTGAATGAGAATGAGAAATAACTCTAAATACATACAGAGTAAATTTAGTTTTATATCTAGTGGAATAAAGTGTACAATACCAATTATTAAGTTGACAAACATACACAGGGGCCTAATTAGATGCACTGAAACCGTAAGCGATTTCAATTGTATAACTAACTACGGGTACACCAAATCCCGAGCGATTCCAAAAGCCTTAACTGTCACATAGACAATTGGAATTATTATACTATTTTTATTTTTAATGCACTAACCCGTGCTAAGGACAAATTTAAAAACCTATTTAGAGGCTAAAAATTTCACCCATGCCGGGATTCGAACCCGCAACCTCTGGCTATCCGTGCCAGCGCTCTTCCAATTGAGCCAATGGGCGACTCACCGGCATCAGTGAAATTTCGAACCTCTTTACACTATTCTCTGTATTACGTACCGGCAGCGACATCTGGCTTAAGCAAATTGCATCACTTACAGCCCCGACTACCTACTTTGCAGTTAGGTTTTACATCGGAACGATATCACTGTACCCACATGATTATACTACTAAGCCTTGGAGAGTCGGAGCAGCCGTAAGACACGGGTCTATATACGTGTAAAAAATAAACTACATAGACTGCAAAAAAACCCTTAACAATAACCTAACCAGAAATAATACACTACATACAGTCTATTTATTCTTACTTGTCCAATTTAGTAAACAAGATTCTAACCTTAAAATAGAGATTAGATGCCTAAACTAGACATTTTCTCGCAAATTCATGAACTACTATGAACTATGTTTACAAAATTGGCAGCGTGTTATCTAAAAAAGTGTTCCAGGTTACTTCATTTATGGAAATATGGCAGTTTTGGACTAAAAAGTCACAGTTTAAGGGTAGAATCTTGTTTACTAATTTGGACAAGAATAAATAGACTGTAGACTAAATAGAAAACATCCTGAATCGCAGCTCTTTTTCCAGGACATAGACGCCTTCCGTCAATGGACCTGGAACGACACGATGGACGTCTCCCAGTCATTCCTCACGGGAACCGGCTACGAAGAGCTCTACGACCTGGCTCGGAGACTCCGGAGTAGATACCCTCAACTGCTAAGTTCTGAAGACAGCAGCAGCTATTATTTCCGTCCCACAACTGAACAGCGGACTGTGACCAGCGCCATGGCGTTTAGCCACGGCTTGAGCGATGGGCTGAACATCAACATGACGATCGACGGACCCTGGGAAGTGGATAATGTTATCAGGGTAAGCTAGTCAATCGGATTATTAACATCTTAATGCAGAATTAATCACAGAATGAATGCAGTAGAAATGAGGGCCTTGAGAAGTATGTGTAGTGTTACATTGAATGACAGGATTAGCAATAATCTGATTAGAGAACGTTGTGGACTGAAAGAGGATGCAGTGACTAGAATTGAGAAAGGAATGTTGCGTTGGTTTGGACATATGTGGAGAAGATGAAGGAAGAAAGATTAACGAAACAAATATATATTGCGAATGTGAGTGGAAGGGCTGGTAAGGGACGTCCCAGGCGGACATACATTGACCAAATAAGGGATGCATTAGCAAAGGGAAAGATAAAAAGTACCCGGAACCGGCGTGCATGTAACTACTTATGTACGTTGATGAAGCGAAGGCGATCTGTCAGGATCGTAGCAAGTGGCAGTCCCTGGTCTCTGCCTACCCCTCCGGGATACAGGCGTGAGGTTATGTATGTACGTATGTATTAACATCCTATAAAGGTACCACTGCGATAGACTTTCTCTCTCAGAGAGAGAGTAGGTTTCTCATCATCAACCCATTATATCCCCACTGAGAAGCAGGGGCCTCTTCCTTGAGAAAGGTATAGGCCATACTCCACCACGGGGGCCAAGTCCGGATTGGTGGAGGCTTGCAAGACTAGTGGCTGGTCTTACTGTCAAAATTGTTTAAGCCGCCCCCTAAGGCCTCTGACTTGACTTAACGACTGCCATCTATCGACGGGGTTACTTCAGCAGAGATTCTATGTAAATTAAAATTTGTACAGCAAATTAGTGGCTAAAGAAATATACTCCTTTCAAAATTAAACACAAATTAAGACTAATTCACCAGTCTGTAAAACCTTAGCATGAAAATCTATTTTAAAAACCTATTTAGAGGCTAAAAATTCCACCCATGCCGGGACTCGAATTTGCGACCTCTGGCTAACCGTGCCAGCGCTCTCCCAACTGAGCCAATGGGCGACCACCGATGTCAGTGAAATTTCGAACCTCTTTACAATACTCTCCGTATTACATACAGGCAGCGACATCTTGCTGAAGTAATTTGCATCACTTGCAAATAGGTTTTTAAAATTTTCCTTAACAAGGGTTAGTGCATTAAAAAAGAATATAATGAAAATCTATATTATGAGGGACTGAGTGATCATTGAAAACTAAGCTCTATTAGAAAATCTCTACGTCATCATTGTCAGTATTCCTCTTGCAAATGATAGCCTTTTAGCTGCATAGTTTAAGTTTATTTTACCTTGCAGCCCTACGCAACCTGCGAAAGATACCGACTGGAGGTCAGAGGTGATGACGCGCCGGTAGTTGAACAACTGGAAGCCTTCCAGAATACGGCTGCTTACACTGCTGTAAGTATTTGGATCACGTAGTGGATTTCCAGTGAAATCCAATCAAATGAAATTTGTTTCCACGTAAAGAATGTTCATTCTGTTTGTTCACTGTAAAGATGGGCGATTGTGAATGACATCTCTTTTCGAATCATTTGAAATTACTAATGTTTATTTTCGAAAACAAGATTAGTAAATTACTAATATTCATTTTCGAATAAGTTTCACTAATATTACTAACTTACTAATCCGCGATTGCGCGAATGCGACTGTCGAGAAACGAGAAAACTGACAGTTTCGGAAATAAGTGCTCATTTCGCTTGCTTTAGTGATAATATTCGAAAACACTACTACTGACGAAAAGACGTTAGTTATTTCGAAATTCATATCGGCCCAATTTTCGAAAACGCTTTAGTTTCGCGATTTTCGAAAACACGATTCGTGGCGGAATGACACGACTTTACACGAGTCGCGCGCGTTTTGTTCGTTCAATGCTGTCTTCGCAATATTGTTTTCATGCAAATGAAAGAGCACTAAATTTGTAACTTTTTTTCGAATAACAAAGAATATTTTCGAAACATTTGAATGACTACCATTTTCGAAAATTTCGAAAATGTTTTTCGAAAACGCCCATCTTTAGTTCACTGTCAATGTAAAATGTAAGCCGCTGCCTTAGGGCCTTAGTGTAGTGAAGAAAGAGGCAGGGGGAAAAAGAACTCCACTCCGACCACCTCAAGTCACCTAAAACCTAATACATCAGTTGCAACCTATACGTATGATAAGATTCCATGATTGTCAGTGAAGTTTTTTAAGCTCTCACAGGTTCAAGGACTACATTCGTTCTTAAAACCTATTTATAGGTTAAAAATTCCGCCCATGCCGGGACTCGAACCCGCGACCTCTGGCTAACCGTACCAGCGCTCCCCCAACTGAGCTATGCGCAAGTGCCTGCACCAGCGAAATTTCGAACCTCTTTACAATATTCTCTGTAGGTATTATTTACCGGCAGCGACATCTAGTTGAAGTAATTTGCATCACTTGCAGCCCCGAATACCAACCTACTTTGCAGTTAGGTTTTAAATCGGAATGATATCGCTTTTTGTTGCAATAACCCGTGCTGAGGACAATTACATTCGTTCTCTCTGTGACGAAGGAGAAGGGAAAAACTTGGCTGGAGCTACCATTCCTAGCCATGAACAGAGATAAATTGAAAGCCCTTGTGTCAGCCCCAGATTCCAAGGAGTGATGATACTAAAGAAGAAGAAGACATTGATGGTTTACTGGGACCATTTGATGTAAACTTTAAGTTGATTAACCCACAGATGAACAAGTAGACTCATAATAGGCTAGAAGTGTTGTTTTATAAAAGTAGGCCCTGAATTCACTACTTTAAAGTCATTAAAATGTGAAAACTACTTTGCTAAATTCCGCCAAAAATCCCACTAGTACCATGCGGTTAGTTAAAGCACCGCCCCCTCCCACCAACTTTTTTAAGCAGAAGCAAGACACGAACACACCGCCAACGACACCAATACTTGTGTGAGAAAATGCGCGATGCGTTTCGCCTCTAACACGAGGCATCCTCAGGCTCACAAGTGACAGTTACCGCAAAAACGCTCCGCTTTTGTAGGCTAGGTCACCCCGCCCAACGATAACGTGATCGAACCGTCAAACCGTCAACCGCCTAACGGTCACTATTGTTTTGTGAAAAAGTAGCGATTAATGGGGAAATAGAGGAGCTGCCCACCTGTTCATTCAGCATTGTCAATAACCTACATACACAACCTCACGCCTGTATCCCGGAGGGGGACTGCCACTGGCCACAATCCTGACAGATCACCTTCGCTTCGTCAATAACCTATCCTTAGATAATTTTGAAATATTTAGCTGCTCAAGTACAGATAATCTCAACCCCTTGCTGCAGGTGCTAAAATTTCCAAATTATGGTTATTATTAAGTACATGGCCCGTATCCAAAAGGTGTATGGCAAAATGTGATTTATCCGGATCATTCTTCCGGAAAGACGCCACATGCTCCCTATACCGAGTTAGGAAACTCCTACACGTCTGGCCAATACACACTCCATTACATTCTGGACAAGCAATTCTATACACCCCATTTATTTGTCCTCTGAACAAAACATGTACCCAAAAAAACTGGTACATCTGCTCGAAACCTTGGTGATAACAGCATGATAATATTAGCTTTTTTTGTGTCATAACTAGGTCCAGACAGCTGTCCAGAACCGGCTCGGAATTTCCTATCAGATTAGCGGCGACGAAGTTTACTACTTCTACGAGATTTGCCGCTTCTTCCGCTCCTGGAATCCCACTAAGCACTCACCCTGGTGCTCAGTCTTCTCCGACGAGGACCTAGTCGTTCTGGAGTACAGGGATGATATAAGACATTACTATAGGAACGGATACGCTAGTTGGGTGAGTAACGAAGTGAAATGAATTTATTTCGGGTAGAATTTACATTCTGTTAGCTGAATGTCAATGTACAATGTAAAACTGCCTTCTTGCCGTAGTGTAGGGAAGAATAAGGCAGCGGGAAAAAAACTCCACTCTGGCCATGTTTTCTCAAGTCAATATGACAATATGATAATCTAATACATCAGTTGCCACCTATACGTTATCGTTATCAACCCTTGTATGTCCCCACTGTTGGGGCACGTGGGCACGTTACAATCCTCCACCAACCCGGACTTGGCCCCAGTGGCGGAGTATGGCCTAACATTCCTGCGACGCAGGAAGAGACCCGTGCCCCAGCAGTGGGGACATACAGGGATTGATATCGACTGATATTTTTCCCGTAGTCAGGTTAGTAGGTTTTTAAACATTTTCTTGCTATCCCCTTCAGATGAACATACGTCTAGGCCAGCCGGTGTTGGGCGATCTATACTCCACCTTTGCCGAAGCGATAGAAGGCAGTGGTCGCGCCGTCACGGCCTACTTCTCCCATGACACGATGCTGCAAATGGCCTTTGTGGCTGCCGGGCTCTTCCAGGACGACTTTACGTTGGTTGGAGACAGCATGGTGTCCACCAGAAAGTACAGGACAAGCCATATCGCAGCGTTCTCGACAAATCTCGTTGCTGTTTTGAACAGGTAAGCCCGTTTTCAACAGGTACGCGACTTTCCGTCGCGAATTGTCAAACTCTGACATTTCATCTTACTGCCTATGCAGGAGTTCTGTTATGTAAGTCAACTGAGTTGAATGACGTTGATTTTTACTTTTTTTTGAGTTACTCCAGCCGTTAAATGCATACATATTTTGACACTTTGGAAGCATTTAGACGACTCCAAATAGATATCCAAATATATAACGTTAAACGTTTACATACAAGAACATACATTGCTTCTGGCCCCACACCAGGATACCCTGCTTCGTGGGAACCAGAAACAACGACATCACAAACATGGAAACATCCAAGACCTGGCGGTTTTTTCTGTCCCTAAATGCACACCAAATATGCAAACACAATACGCACACCAAATTCTGAACGTCCAATAGTATAACTGTTGACAGTTATAAGTATGGTATGGAATTTGACAGTTACAAGATTTTGGTACATAATGAAGCCCTTGATATACAAAGGGCTATGGTAACTAATCCTTATTTACGCATATTTATAACAGAATATCCACAACTACCCAAAAGGGAGATTCATTTTGGGAGATAACTTAAATATTGATTACCGCTGTCGTAAATGTATGTATTGACTTGCAACAGTAACATAACATAACATTTACATACAAGCATATACATTGCTTCTGGCCACACACTAGGATGCCCTGTGTCGTGGGAACCAGAAACAATGACATCACAAACATGTAAACATCCAAGACCTGGGTTTTTTTTTTGTTTCCAGCCGGGATTCGAACCCGGAACCTCTTGCATGGTAGGCAGACGCGCTACCGTCAATAACAGTGTATATTTAATATCTGAAAAATCAATAAAAGAAATAATAAAATTCATACAAACATAAAAAAAAAAACGGTAGGTGGCATCGTCAAGAGATTAAATTGATAACATTTTAAAAGTCCATTTAACTACATAAGTGAAAGTTTAAAGCAAATTTTTGTCACTCCGAGCTGGTGCATCACAGATTATAAGCCATTACGTGCAAGTTGTGACGTCATACTTTGATCTCGATTTATACGTAGCCACATAACCTTACACAATTTTCGACCATTCATGTTCATTTGTCTTTTTATACAAACTCTCCGCTTTGTATAAGGCGATTTTTTGCATTCTTTCCGTACAAGATATCGACTTATAAAATTATTCGTACACATGAGATATACACCTGTCCTAGCTGTGATAGATAGTGATAACTGCGCATCGACGATCATTGATACTTATGATACTGTTTAAGGGAGATAAGGTAAAATATAAAAATCTCGTGTTTGTTATCGAACTCTTCCGAAACTACTTTACCAATTTAAAATTGGTAAAGTCGTTTAAAAGTGGCTCAATTGGTAGAGCGCTGGTACGGATAGCCAGAGGTTGCGGGTTCGAATCCCGGCATGGGTGAAATTTTTAGCCTCTAAATAGGTTTTTAAATTTACCAATTTAACCATCTTTTTTAAATAATTTTTATGTACCCTACTTATATACGTCCCACTACACGGTACAGTCCTCACCGGACCTGTGCGTGGGCGCAGTGAGTGTTGTGTGTCGGGCAGCTGCGAAAAATTAAAAAAATGAAAAGTGACTACCCACAATAATTGACTGTACTCGCCACTTCTGTCTACCCAAGACCATGGCAACTGTATCGCTGCTGTGGTCGGTAAATAAGGCAAATACGTATTACCTTAATAAATAATCGCGATTCAATGAGTATCAACCCTTGTATGTCCCCACTGCTGGGGCACGGGTTTCTTCCTGCATCGCAGGAACGTTAGGCCATACTCCACCACGGGGGCCAAGTCCGGGTTGGTGGAGGATTGTAAGATAGTCGCGGGCCTTACTGTCAGAAGTTATCAAGCCGCCCCTAAGGCCTCTGACACGGCTTAACGACTGCCATTACATGACAGCCGGCACCAACGGCTTAGCGTGCCTTGCAAAGCACGCAAGCGCTCGGAAAAATGCCACTAGCGGTAGTCACGGGACGGTCACCCATCCTGCACTTGGCCGCGCCTGTTGTTGCTTAACTCAAGTGATTGATTCCAATCACTCGGTTCCGCTAGGCCATGAGCGCTTCTTGATTAATCCCGATTTGACCCGTTTAATATATAACTATGAATGAGTATCGCGAATCATTACGAAATACTACAGGCCTTCCCTCAGAGAGAAAGAGGGAGTATGGCTTAATTACAACGTGTTCAACGGAGTGGCAATTATTTCACTTTCTATTTTTAAGAACCTATTCGTGTATACTTGGTAGGTCTAAGATAAGGTCGTAGTTATAGTGCGAAACAACATAATTATGCTGAGTCAACTATTATCGTATTGCTATTATCTTAGACGCATTTTTGTCTTTTGGTGTATAGATATTATAGATATAAATAATTCGTAATTCAGTTTTGAGCTGATCGATAGTAATATTGATAAATGATGGATCGTATTTGTTATTTTAAAGGAGCTTCTAAACGGGCTATATATTTACTGCAATACTTGGCCGACAACTATTGGCGTCTTTCTCCATCATATGAGTAGGAGAGGGACACATATAGTTGCCAGCCACATATTGCAGTAAAAATATGGCCCGTTTAGAAACCCCTTAATACTGATGCCATCATCATTTCTAGTAGTTGTTTTCATTATTTTATTTTATTTGTTTTCCTTCTATGTATTTATCTACTCTTGTTAGTTTCATTAGGTGAGGTACAATTGTATACTTTTTCCTGGTGTACATGAAATAAAGAATATTGTATCTATCTACTTTTTAATACATCATTCTTTTGCTTGTTTTCTTGTTTTTCCTTAAACTAATCCTTTGCCAACGTACTATTATGGCTCTTCTACTTAGGCGCGTTATTATCGGTCTATAATTACACCTACTTTATGTATTATCGTTATCAACCCTTGTATGTCCCCACTGCTGGGGCACGGGTCTCTTTCTGCATCGCAGGAAGGTTAGGCCATACTCCACCACAGGGGCCAAGTCCGGGTTGGTGGAGGATTGTAAGACAGTGGCGGGCCTTACTGTCAGAAGTTATCAAGCCGCTCATAAGGCCTCTGACATGGCTTAACGACTGCCATTATATGACAGCCGGCACCAACGGCTTTACGTGCCTTGCGAAGTACGCAAGCGCTCGGAAAAATGCCACTAGCGGTAGTCACGGGACGCTCACCCATCCTGTACCTGACCGCGCCTGTTGTTGCTTAACCAAGTGATTGATTCCAATCACTCGGTTCGCCTAGGCCACTTTATGTATTAGAACGCCTGCTACACTACACGCGTGTTACATACTGCTGGGATAATATCGAAGCAATAAAAGTACGATACAGACTTGCCTAGTGTGGGGCCACAGTCTAAAATGTATCTCTATTATTGTAAATTCTGTCTCCTATATTAATATTTTGAAATTTCTTACTTACCAGTCTTGTGTTACTACAGAACTACCTAAAATTTGGTGAAGCAATTTTGAAGTAAAGTGGCAGTCCCTGGTCTCTGCTTACCCCTCTGGGATACAGGCGTATGTATGTATGTAAAACGTCCTTACCTTATTTCCCGACGTTTCGGCAGCGTTACAGTTGCCGTGGTCTCGGGTAGACTGAAGTGGCGAGTACAGTAACGTATTGTACGGTAAAGTACAGTAACAGTACGTGTGAAGCTGCCGAAACGTCGGGAAATAAGGTAATTACGTTTTACCTAATAAATAATCGCGATTTGACCCGTTTAATATTATAATTATGTATGAGTATCGCGAATCATTAACAAATATTATAACGTCTTGTTAACTTGTCTAAGTCGTGCTTGAAATAAAAGGCTCAATTGTTAGGTTTGCCCATGAGAAAATATGTAGAAATGTAATTACAATGCAAAAGAACGTGTAGGACGCCCTCCGACTAGGTGGGATGACGATCTGCGAAAAACTGCCGGCAGATGCTGGACGCGGTAATCTAAAGACAGGGCGCTATGGCGCTCATTAGGAGAGGGCTATGTCCAGCAGTGGACTAACATATAGCATGAAGAAGAAGAAGAATACAAAAGAACAAGAAAAGAATGAATGTCAATATATACAAGGAAACCTCCTGCCGATGGCGACTCTATGATAGATTCATTTTCACTATTGTACCGATCGCTACATATATTTCCTTTCTTATTTACAGGTGTGGATCAACGACCCCTGACTACCGAGTCCAGATGTTCATAAACGAGAAGGAAACAGAACTGTGCCCTCTTACTGGGTGCACCTGGGAGCAGTTCCAAGCTATGTTCGTGCCGTTTACCAACTCCAGCTTAGACTTCTGCAGTCTCGACTATGATGTCGTTGAAGAGATAAATAACGGGGTTACCAATGCAGGTCTGCAGGTGTGGTTACTGGTTTTAAGTGTAGTAGTTAGTGGATTAGTGCAGCTCCAGCAGTGAATGTAGTACGTGCAAGATATGTGGGACAAATAGGAACCGCCTCGTTAGCTAAGCTGTATAGTTATTAATTTATTATATATTAAACGGGTCTAACCGCGATTATTTATTTTGAATAAAATAAAACTCAGTATAAGCAGTGAACTAAAATTCAATCATTATATTATTTTTAATGCACTAACCCGTGCTAAAATAATATAATCATGTGGGTACAGCGATATCATTCCGATGTAAAACCTAACTGCAAAGTAGGTACTCGGGGCTGCAAGTGATGCAAATTACTTCAGCCAGATGTCGCTGCCTGTACGTAATACAGAGACAAGCAACCGACGACGCGAGCTCCGTCTCTGCTCACCATGATTAAGCTCTGCGAATCGGAGCGAAACCTGGTCGGACTTTTCCGATATAACAACACCCGTAAGTAAATCCGGACTAAAAGTCTACAATACAGAGACTATTGTAAAGAGATTCGAAATTTCACTGATGCCGGTAAGTCGCCCATTAGCTCAGTTGGAAAGAGCGCTGGCACGGATAGCCAGAGGTCGCGGGTTCGAATCCCGGCATGGGTGGAATGTTTAGCCTCTAAATAGGTTTTTAAAATTCAATCAACTATTATTCAATTACTATACTAAGTTTTATCACAGAGGAAAAAAGCTATACATAGAAATATGACACACAAAGGAGCGGTGATAGCGGAGCGGTAAAATACCTTCTTTCAATCGTGAGGTCGTAGGTTCAAATCGCGGCGCGTACCAATGAATTTCCTTTCTAAGTTGTGTACATTTGTGGAGTTATAGTGTAATACCACTCGCTAACCGTAAAGGGACACATCGTGAGGAAACCCTAGTGTCTTAAGTGTTATCATACCTCAGCGCTTGCTACGCACAACGGCCTGAACTACGAGGCTAAGTGCAGAATTCTCAGGTCTAACTATAGAAGGTTAAATATATAAAATACCTATTTTCGTTGCCTTTGCATAGTATGAATTCTATTGTAATCCGGTAATGTAAAGCAGTAATGAAATAAAATCTGATCTGAGTGATCTTACACGATCAAGAAGGTTAAGCAACATAGGGCGCGTCCAATGCATGGATGGGTGACCGTCTATCGCAATCGTTAAGTTAAGTCCGCCTTAGGGCGGCTCGAAAAGTTCTGATAATAAGACCAGCCACTAGCCTTGCAAGTCTCCACCAATCCTGACTTGGCCCCCGTGTTAGTTTATGGTCTATACCTTCCTCAGGAAGAGACCCTTTGGGCCCTTTGGTGGGGACATAATGGTTGATGATCAATGAAATAAAAACCCAGTGCAGTTATTTTATGACAACGATATCGTATTTATTGCTATTAATGCGGACAGGCGAGCGCGGGGGTGAATGGCCGGTGCGGGGTTGGAGGGCGTGTCTCTATGAACGCGGCGCCTTAGCCCCCCCGCTCACCTGTCCCCAAACACGATACATACTCCACGGTAATAAATAATATAAATATAACAACAAATTACAAAATTATAGCCTTTTGTAAAAAGAGTGTCACTAAAAAGTGTAGTGTATATTTTTTTGGTAGTAGTTATTATAGTAAGTATAAATTTAATAAATTATTTTTTTTTGTTTAAAACAGTGTCTCGTTTTTCACGTTGTTGGTTTTTTTTTAATTCAAAACACGTTTGTATAAAAAAGTTACATTTTAAACGAAACATAGCACAGTCCGTTTTTTATGTAGTGGAACGTTTATATTAGAAGTCGTTTTCGGGCGCTAGGTCGAACCTTGGTGGGAAGGTACCGAAGCTGTCCAGGCCAGGGCGCGCACGTGGGGGCTGAAACACCAAAAAGAAACCATTAGACAACCATCCAATCAAATGAGCCACCATACCATCTAGCGTAGAGTCAACTAAACGCATGGTTGTTACATTATAGTGAATTTAGCCCGCTAGTAGATGTTTAAAGGAGCCATAAGACAACCATCCAATCAAATAAGCCACCCTTCCCTACCAGCGTAGAGTCGACTAAGCGCGTGGTTGTTCCATATAGTTAATTTGTCTCGGAGGGAGAAGTTAAAAGGAGCCATTAGACAACCATCTAATCAAATAAGCAACCCTACCATCCAGCGTAGAGTCAACTAAACACATTGTTCCATATAGTGATTCTCCCAGCAGTTATTTGAAACTAATTTTTAGTCTTCTGAACAATCACATTGGTTTGTATAAGTAGTGCGAGTTAAACAGTCACCTTGCACAAAGGAGATCCTTGCGCGTGGTGCCGAGTTAAATTGCACGGTTTGTAGTTTACCATTACCATGGCCAGATACTTTTTACCAGAAAACCTCCCAGGCTACCCAAATTGAAATTTATAATAATCCCGTGCCACAGTGTTTGTATTGAACTCCCCCGAAACGGCTTACCTACATCATAGGCTAATTAATATGGTAAAACAACGTTTGCTGGGTCAGCTGGTAATTGAATAAAATACTTGCGTTCAAAAAGAACAATGGTGCTATCTTTGCTCCTTTTACCACAATAACTGAAATTGAACTGAGGCTGAAATCTGGCTCTCCAGTTACACCCGAATTGGTGACACATGGAACAAAAGCGACGCATCGATGAAAACCGATGGAACCAATCATTAACTGACGGTAGTAGGTAGCTCGTAAATTTTGTTGCATGTGGCATAAGAGCGATTTTATGCATCATTATCATACTGAATTTAGAGAGGCATTCTGCGCCGATACTTTTAGGTAAAGCGGGGTTGGTTCCGACGTGTTTCAAAACACAACGATATTAGGATTATTTACGTTTTTGTGGTAAAAAAAATAAATATTTTTTTCAAATTTTCGTGCTAGGATTTCATGCTGGATTTGAACAGGACATTCACAAATGATCTTCTGACCTCAAATTATGCATCACAATCCAAGGCATGTAATGAATCTCCTACGAGAACAGCTATTCTAAATAAAAGGGAAACCCAATGGCTGCGTTTTACGTATGATGATGAGTATTACAGGAAGACATTATTTAGGGGGCCATAATTTCAACAAAACAAACATTTAATGCCATAATTTTCAACATAATTTTACTTCTAAAATGTATCATGTTAGACATCAAAAAATGACCCCCTAAATATGATAATTAAATACCTTAAGACCTAAAATGAGATTAAATGAGGTCTGAAAGGACAAAATAGAACACAGTTCACTGTGGGGTCTGGGGAGCGTGCAACAAAATGCTTTGTTGCAGACTTACAGAGTTACTCCTGACGAATTAACGGGCCGTCCCTTTAACGGACGCCTGAATGGCAAAAGAAAGAAGGTTTCATTTTAGATTAGACTTAAAAAGGTAAGTTTAAGAAGTGAGGTTAGAGAAGACTGGCCTTTATTCATGAGAGGCTAAATTGCCTTCATGGAACGCATATAAGGGCCACATTAAAGTTCACCACAAAGATCCCTTCCCAAAGAAAACTGATTCAATTTGAAAGGACTACTTCTCGTATGCCAAGGTTTAGCGCAATGCTTATTCCTAAAGACACAAACTGCATAGGCCAAGTTACTGTTGAAATTTGAAGTAGATTGTACTTTGGTCTAATGAGGCCATGTTCTCGCACTTCCACTTGTTACTTAAGATATTATGGTATGTTGACAATGTTGAGATGCATGTATCAGAGTGCAACTTACCGCCGGGCTGACTCCTCTCGCGGTGGATCCCGCGCGTCCCTTGCCACGGAATTTGCTGATGGCCTGCTCGGCCAGATCCGCTCGCTCTTCGGCCTCCTCCAGTTCCTGCTGCGCCTTCCTGAACTTGGCCAGGTTGAGGGCGGCGATCTCTTCCGCCTCCTCAATCTGCCTCTTGTATGTCTTGATCTTCTGCTGCAGTTTGTCGACCAGGTCCTGCATGCGCTCGTGGTTCTTACGGTCCTCCTCACCCTGGAACGTGAGCTCCTTGATGCGTCTTTCAGACTTGCGCAGGTTCTTCTGCGCGTCTGCGTGCCGCCTCTGTTCGCCATCAAGTTCGTTCTCGAGCTCGCGCACTCTCTGTTCCAGCTTTTGGATAGCCTTCTTGCCTCCCTTGAGCGCGTTGGCCTCGGCCTCGTCCAGCCTGACCTGCAGCTCCTTGATCTGCTGCTCCAGGGCCTTGCGGAGTTTCTCCTGAGTCTGGGCGTGCTCCTGTTCGGCGCGGAGTTCGTCGGCGAGGCGGGCGGCGTCAACCATAGCCTTCTTGGCCTTCTCCTCAGAGTTCTTAGCCTCGTTGAGGAGCTCGTCCAAGTCGGAGTGCAGGGTCTGGAGCTCGGACTCGAGCTTCCTCTTGGCGGCGGAGAGAGAGCCGTTTTGCGCGGCGAGCTCGTTGAGGTGCTCGTGCGCGTCTCCCAGCTCCTGTTCGGCCTGGCGACGTGCGCGGTCGGCCTGTTCCAGCAGTGTGCGTGACTCCTCCAGTTCGTTCTGGAGCGCGTTGGCGCGGCGCTCCGAGATTCCGAGCTGCTCACGCGCGTCATCACGCGCGCGCTGTTCCTCCTCCAGAGCGGTTTGCAGGTCCTTGATCTGTCCCTGGTAGCGCTTGATGTTCTTCTGGGCCTCGGCGTTAGCCTTGTTGGCGTGGTCGAGCGCGATCTCCAGCTCGTTGATGTCAGCCTCCAGCTTCTTCTTCATGCGAAGGGCCTCAGCCTTGCCCTTAGCCTCGGCTTCGAGGGAAGCCTGCATGGAGTCGAGGGCGCGCTGGTGGTTCTTGCGCGTGTTCTCGAATTCCTCCTCCTTCTCTTGGATGCGTCTGTCGATCTCCTGCCTGACCTGGGAGAGCTCGAGCTGCGCGCGCAGCACCTTGTTCTCCTCCTGTTCGAGGGCAGACTCAGCCTCCTCGAGGGCGGCCTGGAGTTCGTCCTTCTCGGCCTCGAGGCGCTTCCTCGCCTTCTCGATCTCGTGGATGTTGCGGCCACCTTCGCCGATCTGGTCGAGTAGGTCCTTGACCTCATCGGCGAGGTTCTTGTTCTCGCGGCGCACAGCCTCGAGCTGCTCCTGGCCTTCCTCATAGGCACCCTTGAGGCGGAAGAGCTCAGTGGAGTAGTTGCGGCACTCCTTCTGGCTGGCGTCAAGCTCGGCGGCGAGGTCGTCGACCTTGAGCTTCCATTCACCGATGATCTTGTCGAAGGCCTTCTGCTTCTTCTCAGCAGCGTTGGCGATGGCGGTAGCGCGGTCAACCTCGAGTTGCAGGTCCTCGACCTCGGTGGCAAGACGCTGCTTGGTCTTCTCGAGAGCCATGACCTTCTGGTTGAGGGATTCGATGGTCTCCTCGGCCTCGGCGAGGCGGGCCTGCAGCTTTCGCTTGGCCTCCTCGAGCTCTTCGGAGCGGGCGACACCCTCGGACTCGTACTTGGAGCGCCAGATCTGGGCCTCAGCGTTGGCCTTGCTGAGCTGGCGTTGCAGATCAGCCTTGCCTTCGGCCTCCTCCTCAACCTGTTCGCGGATGTTGTCCAAGTCGTGCTCCAGGTTGCGGAACTTGCCCAGAAGGGTAGCGCGCTCCTGTCGACAAGAATTAATAATTTAATAAAGAAACAAAAATTATAGGCCGATAGTTTAATGACTTGATATAATTTTATTTTTTATATTATGTACTGGTCTCGTTTAAAAGGAGTATGAATGTAATAAATAAGGCTCACCCTGGATTCCTCGTCGGCAAGCCTCTTGGTGTCCTCCAGCTGAGTGGTGAGCGACACCTTGATCTTGGACAGCTGCGAGACCTGGGACTCGGCCTCCTCCAACTGGCGGAGGAGGTCAGAGTTCTCGATGGACATCTTCTTCTTGGCAGCGTCCAGGTCGTTGAGGGTGCGGCAGGCCTCGTCGGCCTTGTTCTGGACCTCATTGAGCTGGTGTTGGAGCTGCTTCACCATCTTCTCTTGGGCGGCCTGGCGGAACGAAAGTTCTTAGCAATGGATAATGAGTATGTTTCAGTATGGCTGCTTATACAGATTGTTCTCAAATATTGAAGTTATTGCGAACTTGGTGTTGGTGACTTGTCTGATTTGGTGATGGTGTTTGTATTTGTAAATAATGTTAATGAGGATTTTTAGTAAATTCATACCAACCTGTGTTTATGGAATTATTTTGTTATGCATGCAAACAGTTCTAATGTTCTAAGTTTAATTACTCCTTTTTTTGCAGTAAAGATTTGGTAAGTGGGTCACAACATTTAACATTAGAAGCGATTTTATTGCCTTATTAATGAAATTGTTAAGCCGTTTTCTGTCAGTTACTTTATAATGAATCAATGGTTAAGGGCTATAGAATTTGTATTAACAGTTATGTGTGCACTTGTGTATCGCGAAATGTAATTTAAATGTTTACTAATAAGCTTCTAAGCGATTTATAATTTGCGCCAAAAATGCCAGACTCATTATCTCCATCATTTTCTTGTACCTTTTCGTTGGACACGTGGTCGAGACCAGCGCGAAGGTCGTTAACCTCGCTAAAGTACTGAGAGCGTTCCTTCTCAGCCCTGGATAGAAGGAATACAACACAAATAATTTAGTAATTTGCCTAGAAACCCTAACTGTTTAGGGTACACACGAGGGAATTCCAAAATATTTCCATCCCGCTAACCCAAAACAATTAACACTGAACATGTCCTAAAAGTATCTCAAGAGCCTAGGGCATTTGCACATTTTATATAGTATATTCTATAATTCAACCTAAAACAGGATTTTGTAGGGGTGTCACATAAGTTTTACAGAATTCAGAGTAAATTTCGAGTAGTGTGGTTCTGAAGGGTATCAAAGATCAAAGACGGTCATGCAGGGTCACCCCAAGGTCCACACATCTAGTTCAGATATGTTAGTACCTTTTCCCGCGCAACTTGGTCGACAGCGGCGCGCGTGTTGTTAAGCTCGCTGTAGCATGAGGCACGGTCGTGCTCAGCCCTGAATTAGGGATCAGGTTAGAACTGTTCTCCTTTTTGGGATTGTGCCATTGTTAACATCCTTGATACTGCATTGTGAAGATCTTACTCACTCAAATGAATTATGTAGGTAGCAGAAGTACGAAAGTTTTAATGACGATGTTCCCCTGTTCCTACTTCTGATTTGTCAGATGAAAATGTAGTTTCACTTCAAGCTAGACCTATGTAGGTTTGTCCTTTAATTTGGTTGATTCAACTAGCCAGAATTAATTTGATGTTCTCAATAGAACTTGATTTCTTCTATAAGCTATCTAATCGCTTAAAGTAGAAATAAACTAAAAGATCATTCGATCTGTCATAATATAGCATCTGCGGTAGCATAAAGCTGCGATAAATATAACAAACACTAGTAAAAGTATTTGCGATCAGGTAACTTACAAAACAAATTCCTTGTAAATAACAGAGTTATGAAAAACATGTAATACTCACTTAGCCTTGAGCTTGTTGAGCTGGTCGAGTTGCTCGCCCATCTCACCGACGGCGTCGTTGTGCTTCTTGCGGATATTGGCCAGGGTAGCCTCATGCTGGATGTTCGACTCCTCGAGGTCGCGACGGAGCTTGCTGAGCTCAGCCTCCCTCTTCTTGTTCAGTTCAATCTGGGCCGAGGTAGCACCACCAGCCTCCTCCAGGCGCTCACCCAGCTCCTCGAGCTCGCGGGCCAGGTCGGCGCGCTGCTTCTCAGCCTTGGCGCGAGCCTGGCGCTCGGACTCGACTTCCTCCTCGAGCTCTTCGATGCGGGCCTGCAGTTCCTTGATCTGCTTCTGCAGCTTGGACACAAGCGACTGCTCGTCTTCTAGCTTGGCAGTCAGAGAGGAGATCTCCTTGTCCTTGCGCTGGATGGTCTGGTCAAGTTCCTTCTTGTTGCGCTCGAGGTCGGCGACGGCCTCTTGCGTCAGCTTGAGGTCACCCTCAACCTTCCTGCGGTTCTTCTCAACGTCAGCACGCAGCTTCTTCTCGCGCTCCAACGAGTCCTCCAACTCGTCAAGAGTCTGCTCGAGTTTCTGCTTAACCTTGTTGAGGTGGTTGACCTTGTCCTCGGCGGCCTGGAGCTCCTCGGAGGTCTTCTGGGTGCTCTCGCCCTGCATCTTCTTTTCCTTATTGAGCTTGTTGATGAGCTCATCCTGGTGAGCGATCTCATCGTTCAAGTTGCGGATCTGGTGGTCCTTGGTTGCCTTGTCCTGCTCGGCCTTCTGGACCGACAGCTCGAGGTCCTCCACGTCCTTCTTCAGGCCCGAGACCTCCTGTTCAAGCTTCTTCTTGCTTTGGAACAGCTGGTTGCGGGCGTCCTCTTCCTGAGTGAGGCGGTCTTGGGTGTCCTGCGGCGAACAAACTCGGTTAATGCAGGCCGATGAGGCCCGTTGCTAAAATTAGCGTGTGTGTTTTCGAAAGAGCGTGAGCGATGCCTGCTGCCCGTCAGTTCGCAACTAATACCTATTAGCGGTTCGCAATAAAGTCATGCAGCCGACGTGCAATTCGGTTTTATACCCCGAAACTATTTTCCGTATAAACATGCAAGATGTTTATTTAAAGAATCACACGGCTGTGTTAAAACAAACTACGCTTTTGCAATACTGTAAGCTGTAGTTCTTGTTTCTCAATCCCCGGATATTTCTCGCGGTTGGTGAGCACTAATATGACTAATGAATCATGTTATTTTGTTTTTTTTTTAGCTGAACTATTTAAAATCCCGATCTCTACACAAAGTATCGACTAACACCCAACGAAATTCTTATAAACCACTTTCAAAAATACCACATCCATAAGCTAATAATTACTTTCGTAACTGGCCTTCACGAAATTTTAATATCTTACTACAAACATAAATACTAGTTTTGAATGTAATCATGTCTAAGCATCACTACAATTTTAGTTTAGAAACGAATGTATTATCTAAGAAAAGAAAAATAAAATCTGCGATAAAATTCAATGAGGCCGATAGAATTCAAAATTACTTACCCTAAGCTGGGACTCCAGGTCGTTCTTCTGGGCCTGGAGCTTGGCGGCGCGTTCCTGGGTCTCGGACAGAGATCCCTTCTCACCGGCCAAGGATCCCAAGAGAGCTGTCTTCTCTTCCAGGAGCTTAGCGTTGACGACTTCCAACTCCTTGCGGAGTTTCTCCTCCTTTTCGAGGGCCTCCAGAGCCTTCGTGGCCTTCTCTTCCAGTTTCTGCAAGAAGTCACCCGGTTTATCCCCGTTCCACTCGGTCACTTGAATTGCCGCCATATTTTAGGACTTGAGTTAGTTGGTCATTTATTTCGTTCGTAAGGGTGGGGCGCGCGCGCCAGCCGCTCGGCAACTGAGTGGTAGCGCGCTGGAGTTTTCCAGCGAGCGCTTCCGCCCACGCGTGTTAAGAAAAACTTGGGCCAGAATTGGCCGCGGCAGGTGCGGTGTCGCGTAACACAGGTGGGGCGCGGTCTGCTATTTGCGTACACGGCTAAATTGGCCAGTTTTATTGGGTCAGAGTGCTCGATCAAATATAATGAGGTGAGATTAGAGTGCTTTAAATTTGACTTTAAGAGTTCTGGAAAATTAATTGGCTAGGAACTTTTTATTTATAACCCGACGTTCCGAGAATTCATAGTGCAATTAGTTACAACTCGCAGCGTAGCATACACGGCGTGGTAGGAATTAAATATGACTTGACTAGAAAATCTGACGTTAGTTTAATTACACAAAATATACTGCTAAATATTTGCTGTATTGAATAGAGACTATAATTGGTGAAATGGTTTTTGGAGAGTCAATCAGGATAGATAATAATATGTTGTTACAACAGAAATTTGTGTTTTAACATATTGTCCATAAACTTACGGCGAGCTCATCCTCGACACGGGTGACGTTGAGGAGGGGCTTGACCTTCTGCCACAACTTCCACCAGGGCCAGGTGCGCAGCTGCAGGTATTTGCGCAAGTTGCGCTGGACAACTTGGAGAGCCAGTCTGTTGGTGAATAGGTCAGCTGTAGAGTGATGTCAAAAGGCAAAAAGTGTCCCAGCCCAAAAAACTTGCAATAGCTAGACGACGAAGAAATGAATGGCATTATGAAAATTAAATCCGGTTTTAAGTTTAACAAGTGTGTTACACTTAAAACCGAAAGTTTAAGTGAACGATTCGATGTACTTTCAGCCAGAGTAAAACCGAAATTTTAAAATATTATTTTCCTAAAAAATCTGACCTCAAACGTGAGATAACTATTAAACGTTATTTTACTTGAAGTTATGATGCAATATACCTACCTATACGCGGTCTATTGTACAGTATATGAGTATGATAGTAAATTTTAGTTAGCAAGAGCGTCACAGAACATAATTAAACTCACGCTTTTATTCAGAAATAGTAGGCAGACACTCGTGTTAACGTTAGATATTTCGATATAGATATCAAATGCAGAGACATTAAGAGATTTATATTACAAAAAACCAATAAGATCTTAAAGGTCTGGCCTTTTGACCCTAAGTCTTCCAAAACTAAAACAGTCCTCTCTTCAAATTAATCTAAGCCTAACCAAACTGAGTCACTCACCTCTGTTCCTGCAGCTTCTTGTACTCCTTGCGGGACAAGTAACCGCGGATGTAGGCCTGGAGCCAAGACATGATCTTGGACAGACGGTCGTCACGCAGCTCCTCCATCTGACCCAGGACACCAGCGCGGAAGAACACCTGCTCGCAGAAGAAGCGTTAGAGAAGGAAAGGGGATGAGGCTCGACAGTTGTTGAGCAGAGCTGATAACGTCATATTAGACGTCTAGCCACAATCGCTTAAATTCTGTACAGCGACAACATTTTTATGTATTGCAATGAGCTCAGCTCAGATTTTCATGTCAATATTGCACTTTTTTTCAAATTTTTCAGTGTAGGTTATGGTTATGCGCATATTGAGCATGTTAGATTTTTTTTCTAGTAGGTAGTTAGAGTTCAGAAAATTGTTGTTAGTATTTGAGTTTTACCTTTTTTTCGTTAGTTGCATGTCAGTTTACTTGATTTCAAAATGCTTTGGGCATATTTTTGCTGCATGATCTTTCATGCTACGAGAATTTACACTAAATTTGGTCTCACAGTGTATACCTTTTTATACTTGAAATCTAGTTGATAATTATGAAAATTCAAATAAGCTGGTGGTAAACCTTACCTTTTGTATATTATTAGCCAGATATATTATGATATTAGGAATATATGTTATTAGAGTAGGTATATGTCTACTTAATACTTAGACATGTAAAATTAATCTAATAATTACTCACATGCAATTGGCAACGAAAAACTATAATTATACCTACGTATAATTTATACTTTGTGAGAAAGTAGAACAGATCACAGTAGATAAACGAAGTAGAATCATGCTTACATTAAGATGATTATCTAAGCGTCTGTGTGATTTAGTGTTTAAAGGATAGTTTTGCCGTACGATGACTTTAGATTTTACACATAATCCACTTTTGATTTGAATATAAAACCAAGTCGGTGTATGTATAGACAGTCTCTAACAACAAACATATCATAGAGGACGATATTTATACATAAGAAGGATAAATATGAAAAAAGTGGTATTTAAAAAGTCATCACACAGCAACGCTACTGCATGTAACATGCTATAAGCTACCTTGGTCTTTCCAAGTCGGAAAGATTCGGAATCCAAGCCAGTGCTCTCGAGAATCTTTTCAGTTGCCTTCTCTGGTGAGATCGGCTCTTTGACCAGACTCGGGCACAGAATTTTGTATCTGCGTTCAACGAGTACAACAAAGAATGCGTAAGAAAACAAGTGTGTGTGTGGTTGTTTGCTGTGAGGGAAAAGGGGAAGGAAAAAACAAAAAAAACACACTAGTCTCAGTATCGGAGACTTTGAAAAGCTCGTCTTGGTTTGCTATTGCGCCTGTCTGTGTGGCGAATAGTTCTGCAAAGCATTTGAAGCATATTTTTCTGCTGCCCCAATCTGCTAACTACGAAAGGTCAAAACATGCCTTGGTGTGGCCCAGACGGTAAGACTCGACATCCAAAGCTGTCGCCTCCAGGATCACTTGAGCGATTTTCTTAGGATCAGTCTCCTTGTCCACAGCTTGGGGAGCCAGGATCTTGTAGCTACATTATCAAACCGGGAGTTCAATGATAGTCTAACTGTATTGGTGTACTTATGTTATATGATGATGATATGGGTGGTAGGGGTATTCTAAAACACTGTTGGGTATCTCTCAAGATACGTTATTAGGTTTCGTCCTGTTGATTGTGTTTTATAAACTTCATGAGTTGTGGAAGGTTGGGGAATAAAATACATAATTTCACATTATGACTAAATGGTAAAATAAAACGGGGTAAAAACAAATAGTTCAAAATTAAATTAACCTACGAAGGAGCAAACCAATGATAGACAAGTCTACAAAAAAACAATTAAGTCAAAATACGGTTCAAAAACTTCGAGGGTCTAAAACAACTCTATTCTCTAGAGTTTACAGGTCCGAAGATACCATGCTAAAACCGGTTCTATATCTTTTTGGTTTCCAAGTTCTTGCCTTTGTGTGACCGATACGGTAGCTCTCAGGGTCGAGCGCCACCGATTCCAAGCACTTCCTAGCGGCCTCTTTGGGGTCTTTTTCAGCAGTCATGATGGCGGGCGCAAGAATCATGTAACTGGATATTAAATAAAAGTTCAATCTATGTTGTATGGACTACTGGTGTCAAACGTGCAAAGTGAATCACTCGGTATAAAATTAGAAAAAGAATCACTTTAGTATCGGCTTGAATACTTCAAATGACGTCAACGTGAGCTGCGCCCGAAATAAGTGAATCACCATGAAAAATCTAGAAGAAGTTTGTTTAGACTTCCAACCGAGAAAAAACATAATTGATGATGTAAAATTAAATATTTATAATCTAACATCTGCTGGCAATATCATTCGTGAAATCTTAATCAAGATATAAAAATATGATGTTGATATTTCCGAGTATATTTTTGAGCTGTGATCTTACCGGAGCTTGAAGTCGGGGTACACCATTCTGTTGGGGAAACCTTTACGGCAAATACGGATGCCTTCAAGCACACCGTTACAGGTCAGCTGGTGCATGACAAGGTGGGAGTCGATGAGACCTGGCCGGGAGAAAATACAAGTTACAAACACGAAGCAACGGAAAATAAGGCGTTATGAAAATGCATATTCGTCAAAAGTACAATTTTCTGCAAAAAATAATGAACAGCCAAGTGTCTTCAGAAAAATAGTTTGTTATCATTGTGAAAACAATGGAACAAAGTAGATACTGAGAAAAGAAATTGTGATGTACTTACCAGGCTGTTTCAACTCGTTGGGGATGATACAACGTACGAAGTGAGGTTGAGTAGACCTCAGGGTAGCCATCAGGTTGTTAAGTTGTTCCTGCGCGGGAAATTGATATTAGCATATTTGTGAAAACTGTAGCGAAGGTTAATGCAAGCACATGGAAAGTAGTTTGAATTTACTTGATACTAAATTTGAATAAATGCTTATACAAAACTGTACCTTTCAGATGTAAGATATTAGTTATTTATCAGTGGCTTATTGCAAATATAAAAAAATCTTTACATCTTTTAGCTAATGCTTGTGGTGATAAAAGTAAAATGTTTATTAGGTTTGCTTAAAATTCTTGTCCAGTTATTTATGGAAGTGATAAACATAAAGATTACTAATCTTGTTAATACACATAAAACACACACACTCACGCCAACAAAAAGCTTAGTAGCTATCAATTTGTTATTTATATTCGACCGTTAAATACACATATTTTATAAGTGTGTTTTGATGTTATTCTAGGTGTCTACGAGTACGTGAAACAAAAATGTGATTGAGTAGATGCATTTATAAATAACATGATAATAATTATTTAATTTTGCTACAAAATAACAGAAAAACCTTCCAGTAAATCCGTCACATTGGCTGGGAATCGAAAATATTATAGATGAAAATATTATTTTGGTAATTTGTCCAACGTTTAGTGATTCATCAAAACAAAATTTCGTCAGCCAATAAAACCAAAATAATACTTAATAATAATTATGATTTACACTACAGTATTTAGTAGTATTTGTGTGGTGGGCACACGTTTGATATAGGACTACTTTGGAGTAGTTTAACTAAATCAAAAAAACAAGAAAAACTCTATGAGAAAACCCGATATAAATAGTATAAAAAACCTTGTATGCAGAGGAGACAGTGGCGAAACCACCGCCCTTCTTACCACGACCGCCTAAATTGATAAGCTGTTATTAGTTTCAGCAGACATACACATAATCACCTAAAATTAGATCTTATGTTGCTAATAAAACTGCGAACAACATCGAGCAAAAGTTACGAATCATTGTTTCTCTCAAGATTTAGCAGTTGACATTCAATGTACAACTTCAGATCGTAACAATTACTCGACAGACATAAACAAATACATATCTGGCGGTAATAGCCAAGGAAATACGGCAACGGACACAATAGACGCTGCATTTCCAAAAAGAGATCCAACAGTCGATGATAATAAAATGTAGGTTAATCAAATCCTGGTTCTTGACTCGTACAACAGTATTATCGTTTAAGGCAAAAAACCGGCTATTCTGGCGGCTCTACACATGTTTGTATGTTTACAAATTGTAGATATTCGTTATTGTCTAAAAAATAAATGAATCTCTTAATGAAAGACGATATTATGAGATGGAAGCATAGACAAAGCTGACGAACGAAGAGTGGTGAAAGCCAGACGTAGGTATTAAAGCTATTGGTCAACTCGTTGTGAGCTTTACCCTGTAGAGTGATGATACAGTCTGGAAGGCGGAGCCCTTGGCACGCTTGCCACCTAAAGTTGTCAAACATGTTTAAAATATGTTTAAAATTCATAGTCAAAAACACCTCGTACACAAATTACAAATGTCTAAAATGTATTGGGTTTCGACACTTGTAAAATGGATTCTTTTACTACAGTATGTTTTTTTACTGTAAAAGCTTCGTGGCAAATAATGTGGTAATATATAAAAACGGTGTTTCTGAATATGAATTCAAAAGGTGAGAGTGAAATCAAGAAGTATTTGTGGTATTCAAGTTCGGAAGTATAGATGTAACTCGCTTTGATGATAATTTTAAGGTATTGGTCACCAAATTCTTTGCATCAGCAAAGAATTTGGTGATGATGATTTAAGTATTGACAATGTTGTGAAGTATTTTGTTGAGTGAAGTGAAAGTAATTGCATTGCACGGGTATCTTAGGATACCTCATAACTTACTTCTAGGTTTAAAGTTGTGTTACTACCTAGAAACTTAAAAATAACAAGTTCAAGTTTCAGTTATGACTCACCAGTAATATTTCATCGAAAATAACTTGAATATTATTTCTAATTGCATTTTTATCTTCCATCACCTAACATTCGTCTCATGTATTCTCCAAATATGCTTGGATTGTCAAACTCATATAATGAAAATACGTACCCTTGGCGGCAGCGGCATCTCCGGACTGACCAGGGTGGTCAGCAAAGATCTCAATCAACAGCTTGTTCTGGCCCTTCTTGAACTGGTCAACGACAGTGTCGTTCAAGGGGTCCTTGTTCTTCTCAAGCCATCCGGTGATGTTGTAGCCGACCTGGTTTGGGAAGAGATTTTATATATCTTATAGTATATATTAGGTGCGTGATTCGCGATACTCATACAAAGTTTCATATTAAACGGGTCTAATAGCGAGTATTTATAGTTTTGGTTATTCAAATGTAATATTTAATACTGTACTTGTAAATAAAAAAGAAAATGTTCCTTATTCTGTTAGTATATAGTACACATTATTATTGAATGGTCAGTTTTCAAGTATAATACAAAATTTGAAATAAATGCTTATTAGTATATATATATATATATATATAATATATAGAAGAAAATTCTATTTTCATAGAAAACATGAAAGTAATATGTCTGGTGTAGGCAACATTGCGGGATATATATATATATATATATATATATATATATATATATATATATATATATATATATATATATATATATATATATTATAATATATGTATATTAAGCGGATCTAATCACGATTATTTATTGAGTAAAATGTAATAACCTTATTTCCCGAGCAACTAGCGTTACAGTTGCTGTGGTCGAAAAACAAGTTGATTACATTTTACCTAATAAATAAATGCTGTCTCCTTTATTTCTACTAACAAAAATATATGAGGTAACGTACTGAAATTTATCTTGCAAGTAGTTGTTGCTGCAAGTGATGATTGAGGTTGTAACGCATCATTGAGTTTCAGATACTTACGTTACCGGCGTAATGGCCGATGGCGAAGTGGGCAGCCTGGCAACCAGGCTTCGGGGGCTTGGGCTTCAAGAACGGAGCCGACTTGCCCAAGTGGTTGTTGTTCAACTTCTCCACGAAGGTCGCGTCAGTGGCTTTCGGGAACATAGACTCTTCCTCAAGGATCGAGAGGATACCCATGGGCTGAAATCGGACCGTAATCGTGAGACAATGCCGTGGCGGCAGCGCAAAAAGCTAAGCGTGCGCTTGTAGAAACAAGTAAGTTCTTTATTTCTTTATTTTATTTGAACTTGATCTGAAACTGAGACTTGATAGGAATTGAAATTTTGACGTTAGTCCTCGATTGCAAAACAACATTTTAGTGCTAAAAATCTGTAGCATAAAACATTGATGACTGATAACATCTAATCAGAAAAGTTGTAACAAAACTAGTTTACGGAAGCCTGTGAAGATAAACATTAGTTAATAGGTTAATTATTAAACGTGCAGAGAGTAAGAGTATTTACAGAGGTATGTTTTGTGTGTGTTTATGTATCTGAATTAGAAAGCGATTTAATCTATATGTGTTACAAAAGCTGGTGCCAATTATATTTTTAGCTTACTGTACTTCAAATAAAATTGAGGCCTTCTTAAATAAAACACACTACGATTTTGCTAGTGCATGGTGTGTATAGCTTTTCTTGTGTTTCTATGCGTTAGCTATAGTTTTCTTGTATTCCACAATAACTACTGCATTGGTTTTTACTCATTAAAGTGCTTTCAAGCCTTCTCTTCTAAAGATGCATCTCTATTAAAGTTAAATTATCAAATAGTTGCATTTCTAAAAGTGTCAAGAAGCATTTATATTTACTGCTATCGTATTTTCAGTGCTCGAAGTGCTAAGCTATGCTATACTTTTGCTACTATTTATACCTTTTCTATCAAGTCTATGGTTGGCTGTAGATCCATACCAAAGTCAATAAAGGTCCATTGAATCGCTTCTCGTTCATATTCTTCTTGTTCCAATATAAACATGAAGTGGTTAAAATACTGTTGCAATTTTTCGTTTGTAAAATTCACACACAGTTGGTTGAAACCATTCAACTGTCAGCAAAGTTATGGAAAGAAGAAAATTCTATTTTCATAGAAAACATGAAAGTAATATGTCTGGTGTAGGCAACATTGCGGGATGTGAAAATGTAAATTTGTGTAGAAAATATTAAACAAAAGATAAAACAACAACACACAGTAGGAATCACACGAAAACAGTGAGCATTAAGAGCATTGGTTTGATCTCTCGCACAAAGTCTTCTTGTAAACAGTTGCCAATTTTTTGAGTTATTGAAGGAATTGGTGAAGTATACAGTGATTTTGGCAACTTTGTGCGAGGACGTCGGCGGCGTAACAAGCGTTCCATGTTGCGTTGCCGCCAACTACCTTTTCAATAAGGTCAATGCAATTCTGGAGATCCATGCCAAAGTCAATGAAAGTCCATTCGATGCCCTCGCGCTGATACTCCTCTTGTTCCAACACAAACATGTGATGGTTGAAGAATTGTTGGAGTTTCTCGTTCGTGAAGTTAATGCAGAGTTGTTCAAATCCGTTGAACTGCACGAAGTAAAGGTTAGGAGGGTTAAGTTAGGGATCTAATAGGAATTAAACGGATTTCATTCCGCAATTTTCTGTTGACCTGAAAATGAAGTACTACATGGGTTTGGGCATAGGCGTGTCCAGTTCTGTTGGACGTGGTTGATAGAACAGAAGAGCAAACGGTCCCGGTCTCGGTGGCTGCGTGCGGACGGACTGGCTAAACAATTACCTTCTCGATCAAATCGATACAAGCGAGCAAGTCCATTCCGAAATCGATGAAGGTCCAGTTGATACCCTCCCTCTTGTACTCCTCTTGTTCAAGTACGAACATGTGGTGGTTAAAGAATTGCTGGAGCTTCTCGTTGGTGAAGTTAATGCAGAGTTGCTCGAAGCCGTTGTACTTTTATAGGTGGACATAACACGTATAAATGGAGAGGTAAACACAGTTAGGTACAGTATTCTATTCTATTTAACCACGATTAGTCAGCTGGGATTTCTGCCATCTATACTATAAAAAATACTATTTATGTCTAAAACAATAATGGATCTATAGGGGTTCTATATTGTTTTCACTTCAACCGGGGTCACAGTACACTGAGTGTACCTTCTCGATCAAATCTATGCAGGCCAGTAAGTCCATTCCGAAATCGATGAACTCCCAATGAATGCCTTCTCTGGTGTACTCCTCTTGTTCAAGTACGAACATGTGATGGTTGAAGAATTGTTGAAGTTTTTCATTGGTGAAGTTAATGCAAAGTTGCTCAAACCCATTGTACTAAGAAATACACAGTAAATTCAGGTCAATATCAATAATTTCTGAAAGTAAACTTTCTACTCTACTGATTACTTATTCTAATACTTCTTATTCTTCTTCTACTTTAAACTTTTGCATTAAAAATATATTCTAAAACTTTTTTACTAAAGTTCTGTTGATTACACTTTTACCATTGTCATAGCAGCTTACAAATTTACTTCAAAGATAAATCTTATGCTGCTTTATTAGGTAGTACTGATTATAACTTTACTAAGATTATACAGCAATTTACTTAAAATACTACTGCTACACGTCTAGTGTTTAGCATAGAAATAAACAATATAATTAAGCTGAATTGTTATTGAGCAATGTATGCTTTGAGGAGTCGTTGAGTGTTTTTGGGAGTGACAAACACTTAATGACGCTTAATAAATCCAGATGGATTCTATTCTGATGCCGTTTCAATTCCATTGCTCTGTATTTTCTACCATTAGAAAATATCATGCCGCTGGATTTGAAACGACTCAACAATTTGATTGCAGATGAGAGGCCGGGATATCCGTCCGCCTATTATACTCACGTCGAAGATCTCGAAACCAGCAATATCCAGTACACCGATGAAGTGCTGTCTCTTCTGCTTGGTGTCTAAGGTCTCGTTACATTTCTTGACCAGCCACTTGAACACGCGGTCAAACATGCCCTTGCAGAGAGCACCGACGGAGTTGGCCACCTGGTCCTTGTTACGACCCTGGGTCACGAACTCGTTGCCGACCTTGATGCGGGGCTTGAGCAAGTTCTTGTACAAGTCCTGGCAGTCGACGCCGAGGAGCTTGGCTACGCGCTCTCCCTCCTGCAAGGTGAAAGAAAGAGAAGAGCTCAATTTTGTGTTCTTATTACTGTGGAGATGAGTCATATGTGGCAACATGCTACTTTCAAAAGCTCAATTTTGTGTTTTTATTACTGTGGAGATGAGTCATATGTGGCAACATGCTACTTTCAAAAACACTTTTGCAAGGATGGCTCGGAAAATGGAGTGCGGTCTAATACATGAAAAAAATAATTTTGATAGAGGGCCCACCAGAACCAGACCCAGAGTCTAGGTTAGTTTATTACGTTCGTGGTATCCCTACCAACGTACTGAACAAGAAGTTTAAAGCATTCTATGCAAGAAGTTTACAGAGGTGTTTTAGTCTAATAACATTATATCAGCTTATGACAATGTTGACCATGACCGCGTTTTGGTTTTTATACCATTTATAATGTTTATGTTACATAAAGACTTTTCTAAATCAATCAAATCGATCAATGTACTGTACAGGTAATATAGGCCAAGTGGCTATCTTATATGGTTTACGCACTAGGATCTTCAGGAATTTTATGTATTTATGGATACTTGCCTCAGTTCCGTCGGCCTCGGCCTGCTCCTCGCGACCCCTCTGCTTGAACTTCATGCCTCCCATGTGCATGACGGCGGCAGTGATCTTGTACACATCATCCTTTTCTTGCTGGGTGAAGCCCAGAATGTCGAAAGCTTGCTGTTGGGCCACAAGAACTATGTGAGTGCTAGTGCTATTTTGGTTTGAAAGATTGTGTCTACTTTTGGCGGGGAATGGGAGTCGTTTAGTAGTATTCATTTTCAGTAGTAGTGATTTCCAATTCTAAATTGTTTTTTGAATAATTGAATATTATAAATAAAAAAAAATATTTTTTTCATACAAATCTTAATTTTGTATATCTTTGTTTATCTTGGTTGAAAGCAACCAAAAGTTGAAAGATATACATATAACTTATTCAATTGTCATTACTAAGCTATTAAAAATAGTTTCAAAGTTTTGCTTTATTTCAATAACACGTGTACTTACAGGGTGTCAAATAACGCTTGATAAAAAATCTATGTATACTGGACACCAAAACAAACTACTTTATCATTAAAATTTGCTAAGAATGGCTGGCATCTCAGACTTTAAGCAATCATAAGAACGTGATATTAATTTATATATTCTATAAACATAAAAAGCTATATTTCAATAAAGACAGGGGTAGCAGAACGAGGGATTTACATAAATGTCTCTAAAATATAAATAGGAAAATAACACTTACCATCGATCATACAAATGTTAATAAAATGAAAAAATAAACTATGCAGTTATCACTTGAGTTAAGCGAGTGTGTGAATATTAAAGGTCATCGTTAGGGTATGGTGCACAGGACCGTAACTCTGTCTTATGGGGAACAAAATTCTGAACTAGGAAAAAATTACAAGTCATTATTGATTGAACTATCTAAACAAGAGGAGTCGTTCTCTAAAAAGTGGTTGTGAAAGAACATAGATGACATCTGTTTCTGGAGTCATTTCATAAAGTATAGGCAACTTTTTGCGCCTTGAACTCTATAATTTCAATCGTGTCTGCCTTTCTTAGCAGTTTTGATCTCATAATGTCAGGAGGGTAGCCTTTCGTGGTTACTCCTGACTTGGATGCATCAGGAAACACGCTAATTCTTACTCGTTTTGCCCACTTACATCGGTCAGAGTACATTCCTCGCCGTCATCGACGTTAGGGATGGTAATCTTACCCTGGGCGACGTTGTAGTAATCGTGAATATCGTTTGACAATAAACACATGTCTGCGGGGAGAAGGTTTCTTTTGGTTAGCTTTTTCCTGCTTGGGATTATATTATATCAGGATCCTGAAAATCGCGTTGCTATTTACCCTGAAATGTCTGAGCTTGTTTTATGTCTGTGTTTAAATACTGTTTTGGATGTGCTTATGTGCTGGTCGGTGATTTGTGATTTGGAGGAAAGGGGTTGTGTTCAAAATACTGAAAAACCTGTGCGAAAAGCCCTCTTCTGAACTTTTGCAGGGAGCGAGCTGCAGTCCATATGGGTATGTCAGAAATTTTGTCGGTATAAAACACACGAATAACCGAATCATGTTGCTTGCTCCGTGCAGTTCGCAAACTTACGCAAACTAGCATCGACTCTTCCGCGTCGTTGACTCCAGGTATTCGTGTCACACCTTGACTTATCGAAGGATAATCGGAGCATCGAGAGGTAAGCATTGTCAATTCTGAAAAACCGAACAGGTGATCTGACATACTCATTGGACGACAGCCGAGTAATATGGCCTTAAGCTCATGCACGAAGCAAAGACAGATGATAGACGAAGAATGAAAGAAGTAATGATATGAGGCAGTTGTCTTGAATCTGCTCACGTCAGTTAGCTTCATTTCCTCGCCGTCATCCACGCCAGGGATGGATGTCTTGCCCTGAGCCACGATGTGGTAGTCATTGATGTCATTGGACAACATGCAAATTCCTATAAAATGACAACATTCACAGTCACAGCTGCAGTTTTATGTTCGTAGACACACTCCGAGGGTAAACACTAATCTAGGCTCTCTCGTTAGTCTGATAACGAGATCTTGACCGTTCTCCGATTGCACACTGGATAAAGGTCAAGTTAAGCTGATTCAAACGTGGATTGTAGCCTGCCTTGTGAGTTCACTCAGAGGCAACTTACATCGGTCAGAACACACTCTTCTCCGTCATCGACGTTAGGGATGGTAGTTTTTCCTTGCGATACGATGTAATAGTCATAGACATCATTCGACAGCATACATAATTCTAAACATTGTAAACACAAAAGTAATTATTGTGTAACACTAGTCTTATCTAATGCATATGTTCACACAAAAATGGTGAGGTGTACTGTATGTTTCATTTGGGTGTAATTATGTATTATTTTGTTTACACTACACATCTTATGTCAAAGTATGAATAACATTAATAATTCAATATTCAAATCTTCGTTACTTTGAATTTGAAGAAATATATATTAATTCAGAGACAAAGACGTTATGAAGAATCTAAAGGGTATAACCAAATGGGGCATTCAAGCCGTTAAAGTTACAAGACATACATACTCAATTGAAAAGAACGGAAGTCAACATCCACACAAAAGAACTAAACAATTTTGTTTGGTTATTAAATTAGGGGCGCAATTTAGTTCCTGGGCAACCCTTACATGAGGATCACCAGAGCGCAACAAAAAACAAAAATGTCTTCTTCTAGAGATCGGTTTTGCAAAAAGTGAACAAATTAAATCATGAGTCGTGGAAATTGTGATTTGTAGGACTGACGATATAAAATCTAGTATTCAATAGTAGGTTATGGAAGCATTTATGGAAAAAGTCCTTGTTACACTTTATTGCACAATAAAACTTATATAATATACAGTGTAATGAAAGTTACGTACGAAGGAGGGCTTATTTCAACAGAAATTTATTCCAGCCAGCCAAAAATTTTGGAATCCTAGGAAAAGTCCCAGGTTTTTGATTTTAGATTCCCTGTGATGGGTCGCAAATATCACAATTTACATGATTAAGAGATCTGTAGGTCACTTCTTGGAAAAAGGATCTGTAAGGCTATTAAACTACCATTTTACTATTCGAGGTGCTTCGAGGCATTTTATCAAAGTTGACTTCGAAAACCTTATTCTTTCTTCTTTTTTCTTTTTTTTAGTCTTTTTTCAACTGGATAAATTTTATTTGGTTTCTGAAAGGCTGAAAGACTGAAAGTACAGTTTCACAATCTCCAAAAAATATCTCCAATATCGCTACTTTATGATAAATAAAAAACTTAAAGCATTTTTGAAACTGACAGGTGATGAGCCATTCAGAAACCAGTGAATGTAGCTTTGGTTTGGGTCAGAAGCGTACGTACCCTTGAGTCCAGGAACGGAGCCAGACATCATCTGGTAGAAGATGTGGTAAGAACGCTCAAGAGATTGTTGGGAGATGACACGAGCCTTCTCAAGTAGATCTGTTGAGGAAATATTGTAATTGTAATGAGTTTTTCGGGTTCCTTTGTCAACAAGGAAGCCTTATAGTTTCGCCAAGTCCGTCCGTTCTGTTTAGAAAGCTGAAATTTTGCAACAGATATTTGTTGAATAAAAGCTTTTTAGGCTCCAGCAAAATAAGGGATAGCCTGTGTGTTAATCCAAGGTGTCAGGGTGTGATGTGATTGAATATGAATATTGATATGAAAGTGAGTGAAATCAAAAGACACTTACAGGTCTCAATGTCAGCACCAGCCAGTTTTCCAGAGGGGCCGAAGTGGATACGGATGAATTTACCCTGGGGAGGAATAAAGAGATGATATGAGATAAGTTAAGACGAAATTTCTAAATAAATAATAATATCCAAAATGCCCATAATACATTATCTTGCTCACTGACTCTACTCACTCTTTTGCGATCATTATATAAAATTGAATGCGAGCGAGAAAAAGGCTAAAGAAAAGTACTGTCTTGGTATACTAAGCCTGGGTCTACTGAAACCCTATACTTTGACCGATGATTTTATTATACTCAATTATTAAGCATCAATTAAATAAAAAACACTTGTCGTAGACAGGGCTTGACAATGATCAGATGCACTTTGGCACAAATACAGTCTCCCTAGTTATGAAAGAAAAATATATAGACAAAAAATATACTTACGAAACGCGAGGAGTTGTCGTTACGCACAGTCTTGGCGTTACCGAAGGCTTCAAGCACAGGGTTAGTCTGTACGACTTGGTCCTCAAGGGAGCCCTTCTTCTCGGAAGTCGGGTCCTTCTTGCCACTGGTACCGACGGTGGCGAAGTACGCGATTACCTTCTTCGTGTTCTCAGTCTTTCCGGCACCAGACTCTCCGCTGTTGGTGGTAAGAGGTTCATTAGAAATGAAATTAATAATCTGCGTAAAACTTTGTCATATTGGGAATATGGCGAATTTACGGTAAAGTATTGTATATTTGACGTGATTTTTGTTATGATTTGACATTATGGTATTCATGCTAGAATGATTTAAGTATCATTTTTGTTGATCTCACAATATTTCCTTGATTAAGTCGTATTTTTTTTTGGTCGCCTTTTTTGGCGGAATGAGTTTGTGAATTATAGGTTGGTTTAGATTTTTCTTAACAAAACATTTTTAAAATATGTTTTTTTTTACCTTTACATTCAACAAATTAAAAACTACATAATATTTTTGGGACCCTCCATCTATTATACTAGTTTTATTTTTAATGCACTAACCCGTGCTAAGGACAATTTTAAAAACCTATTTAGAGGCTAAAAATTCCACCCATGCCGGGATTCGAACCCGCGACCTCTGGCTTTCCGTTGCCTGTACGTAATACAGAGAATAGTGTAAAGAGGTTCGAAATTTCACTGATGCCGGTGAGTCGCCCATTAGCTCAGTTGGATAAAGCGCTGGCACGGATAGCCAGAGGTCGCGGGTTCGAATCCCGGCATGGGTGGAATTTTTAGCCTCTAAATAGGTTTTTAAAATTGTCCTTAGCACGGGTTAGTGCATTAAAAATAAAAATAGTATAATCATGTGGGTACAGCGATATCATTCCGATGTAAAAACCTAACTGCAAAGTAGGTAGTCGGGGCTGTAAGTGATGCAATCGACTTCAGCCAGATGTCGTTGCCTGTACGTAATACAGAGAATAGTGTAAAGAGGTTCGAAATTTCACTGATGCCGGTGAGTCGCCCATTAGCTCAGTTGGATAGAGCGCTAGCTCGGATAGCCAGAGGTCGCGGGTTCGAATCCCGGCATGGGTGGAATTTTTAGCCTCTAAATAGGTTTTTAAAACCCTCCATCTATGTTTAACAAACGTAATTAATATTCGTGCCCCTAACTTATCTTATTTGGCTTTCATAAAGAGGTTTAACAATGCATGGATCATTTTCTTACACAAATATAGATTGTGTGCAATTAAAAATTTTAAGTACATTTTGTCTCTTCTAACATATTTTAATCAGTCCACAGAATTAAAAAAAAACTATTTGACAACCATTGAATCAGATACACTAAACTACTATGAAAATGGCAAGAACAAGATAGCAAAACACTTACGTAATCAACATAGACTGGTTCTCGTGGTTGGTCAACATGTTGACGTAGGCACCATCAGAGATGGCGAAGATATGGGGTGGCACCTCCGAACGACGCTTGCCACGGTACAGCTTGGCACAACGGAGGGTGTATACCGGGAACCTCTTGTAAGGGTTGATAGCCACACAGAAGAGACCGGAGTACGTCTGGAGTGATCGTCATTGAGATTAGTCGAATGACCAAAGATGTTATAGAGATGAAGATGGAAAGGTTGTTAGGATAGGGGCGAATTAATTTTGGATATGGAAATTGGGTTAAGTAGGGTAATGGACAGATTAAATGGTGATCACACCGAACCGAAAGTATTGTATCGATACTTTTAGTACATTTGTGGAGATTACTGGCGCAAAAATCAATATTTATTAACAATCTAATTCCTAATAGACACGCAAAATTTATGGAATAGGCAGGAATAATTTTGAAATAAAGGTTTCTGCGCCACCAACCAAATAATAATAGGAAAAAGAAAACTTTATAATTAAGAAAGTTTAGTCAATAACAGTTGAAAAGTATAATGTTCCACTGTTTTAAATTAAAGGAGCGGGTACAGTAATGATACCTTTTTGCTCTGAAAATACCAAAACAACGTAATAAAATAACCCTTTATTTTCAAATAATCTTAGTTTTACTACAACTTGTGATATTGAAAGATTCAGAATAATATGTAAACCAAATCCTTACAACAGGTTTTTGAACTATGATGATATGGTTAAAGGCAAAGTCGAAAATATAGGGTAATTTTTCAAAACCACCAAAAAGAAACACGCTATTCTAAAGAAAACTAGAAAACAAAATACGCTGTAGTCTCCAGGTCGCTGCAACGCCGGATAGACTCGTCTTGTCCTGTGTAAGAGGTTTCAAGAACGGAGTTCAGGATTGAGGGATTAATCCAACAAGGATAAAAGTAGGGAAGGATTGATACATTGCTCTTAATCTATTAGAAACATTCTTTAACCTATTCTTTACGTATATTAATGTCACAAATTGTTAGGTTTAATGTTCTCCTATTATTTGGCATCGGTACTCTTCCAACGTCATTTAAGTATAAGTATATTTTGAAGAAATAGGTCGTCTTAAATACCACAGTTAATATTGCTTTCCTTGCGCGCCTCGTTAGAGGTTTCAAATCAAAACATGTTTACTTTTTATAGGCACTGGAACGAAGGCTATCTTTGATGTCTCTTTGATCTATTTTTACCCGACTATGCATTGGTGTGCCATGTGGGCAGCCAGTAGCTTGCCAAATTGCAAAATAAACACAACGAGAGAGAAATTTACCCAATGACAATCGAGTCCATGGGTTGGACATCGATTTGCCAGAACTATTTATAATACGGTATCAGTGCTCTATTTCTATCGTGCACTTTAGATATCAATTCCAAGATTAATTGCGCAGTGCACGGGCTAATGATCTTAAGAAAATTGGTACTTATCCATTTATTTGGTGTACTACTACTGTGTGTACTAGATCGTTGCTGCAGTTTCTGTGATTGATTTTATCAACATAAACAGCATCTGCTTGTTCATATGATTCTAGTAGCATATTGGTTTTTGGTCTTTATAGTCTCTTGCTTATTTCTTTACCGAGCTGTGTATCGTCAAGATAGGTAGGTAGTTATTTGGATGGTGAGGGAAAACATGCACACTGCAACTCCTCCTGGGTATCCTAACTTACGTAGATGAGCTTATGGTAATATCTCTGCTTCAAATTATACAAAACCGAAGCGTCGTTGAGGTATGTCAAGTTGGACATATCCTCGGCTTTTTCGTACTTGGGCGGGTTGACCTGAGCCACTAGATCTTTCTTGAAGTCTTTAGTCTGCGGGAGAAATTGTTAAGTTAGGAATGTAGTAAAAACCGGCCCTTCAGGCCTACTTACGTAGATAAGTTTCGCATAGTATCGTTGTCGGAGATTGTGTAGGACTGCCGCGTCGTTTAAATACGTAAGGTCAGCCATGTCTTCGACTTTTTCGAATTTCGGTGGGTTGACTTGGGACACCAGCTCTTTCTTTAACGTCTTCTCCTGCTCATTGAATGTTTAGGTTAAAGATTACATTAATCTTAGCGATACATAAACAACTCTACCATTAAATCGTAATATTTACCTCCTTGCCTTTAATTTACTTCTCTAGCCCAGTATATTTACCCATAAATTTGAATTCCTATGCAACGGGTATTATCAAGGACGAATTTTTGATACTAACCCAATTCTCAATAATTAAACAATTAAGTAGGTCTTCTTATCCAATGGGGCTTGAGGCTTCGATTCTTTGTCTGCTCTCATACATTATGTTCGCATTTAATTGTTTGATTAGTCTTGAAAAATAAGTATGTTTTTCATTGCAGATTCACTTGCATTGATAACAAACATCAATCGCGTCAGACATCGAAGCGTCAAACTCCATTATCATCAATACATCATTACCTCGCCACCGGGGAGGCTGACGGTCACCAAGTCACCCTTGGTGGCCTTGATTTCTCCCTGAAGGAAGCCCTCCTTGTCATCCGGCACCCAGCAAGCTTTCTTGCCATCGTAGGGCTTGCTCTGATCGATACGCTTCTGCTCGAGAGAGACGAACAGGTACGGGGTCGGGTCGGGGTCATCACCCTCTTGTACGACGGGCTTCGGCATGTTGGAGGGCTAACGAGACTTCTGGGCTAGTCGAGACACGAGAACAGAGCCCTGGAGCCTTCCTGTCGAAGAGACACGGTCGTAAGGCGCAAGCGAAGTCTATTTGTGGATGTAACTCGAGTAGCGGCCGGTTTTAGGAACGATGCCAAAGCGCACGGTTTGCGTTTGCGTAACACGGTTTTATGAAGTTTTTTTTATATACGCGGATGTTGCGTCAGTGTGGAATGCGCTGGAACACGTCCAATTGGATTTTTATCATAATTTGATGTCTATTGTCTTTTATGGTAATGTTTCAGTGTTGATAAGGGTCGTCTTGGGCTTTTGTGAGCTTGGATTTGTTTTGTTTTATCGAGCATATCAGCTCATTCAATGTTGCTTTGGCAATATTGCTATAAACTCAGACTTAACTCAGACATCAGGCCTTAGTCTGAGATATCAAAATATTTTGTTTACTATTATCTATTATCATTATAATTCAAAAATTTCAAAAGATCAATTATTTTTCCGATTTATTATTTCAAATCAGATAATTATCAAGTAAAATGTAATCCAGAAATCTATATTTATCAACTTATAATTGTAATTGTTTGTCACATCTGATTATATTATCGTGACCTACATTTTGAATCTTCGAATTTAAGTTACAAACAAATCGTTTATCAATCAATTTATCAAACTATGTGATCCACATCAACAATTGTTATGGCTACACCGCTACATCTACATCAAAAACTTAATCATCTTCCACTGTTTCTACTTCAACGATCGTTTCTCAAACAATCCAATTCCAACTGCGACCACAAAAACACGAGACAAACCACTAAATGCACAAATGCACATAATCCAAATCCAAGGACTGATCGATCAGCAGGATGCGTCCACCGTTTCTGTCACAACACCGGCCACTACACGAGCACTTCACTTGAAAAAAATTGCAAGATTAATCACGCACGCTGCGCGCGCACTTACGTTTGGAGCCGTTCTGACCTGCGGCGCGACGCGTTGTTCTCTCTTATACCCGCAACACGATCCTACCTCGCACGATCACCCCATTTTAGGTGGATGCTTAGCCGCCACGCTTTCAGACGATCTTAGCTTTCACTCGCTTGGGCGGGCGGATTCATTCGCGCTTCGGAACGCGCGCGCGCCGGACGGATGCACGCGGAAGTGGATGCTTGTTTTCGCAGATGCACCGGCGGAGCTCTGGAGTGGATGTTTACGTGCGCCCGTTGAGTAGGCAATCGGTTGAGCAGTTTTATTGCAGGTTTGTGTAATGAAATTGAGACTGAATCGGTTTTTTCTAGCGTTCAACGCCGTAATGGTATTGAAGTAATAGTTTAATTAGAAACATATGTTGAAGATTCGTATGTTGATTTGCGACCACATGTTGGGATTCACGAATAATGCAGTGGTCCTTGGAGTTGACCTTGATTTTGTGAATGTGGCTGCGGTAATAATTCTATTGCATAGAATCTGGAATTAGTCTATGTAGATACGAAATGACATCAAACGAGACACGATTTTTTTAATGTAACAATGTTCGTATACGATGTTTTTTTTTAAATTATGTGTTTTGGTGTCATAATATTAATAATAGTCGAGTACTTATACCCACAGGTTTCGTCACAGTTAACAAATAATAGTAATAAAACCTAACCAAATAAATAGCTATTTATTTATACGTACATACAAGTGGTTTATAGTTCATAGCTCATACATAATTATATATTAACGGATCCAATCCCGATTGTTTATTAGGAAAACTTTCATATTTTAATTTTGAACGCTATATATTATTTATGAAGTGCTTTGAATTTAATTAAATTAGAACATTTACTTATAGGATTTCTGAAATGTCATAACATGCAGTCTGAGGTGAAATTATTATTTTCAACACAAGTTTAATATTTTGCACACCTATTTTCTTGTGACCCGCTCATTCCATTTGACTTCAAGAAACCGGGGCTCACCACACTGATAGTTCTTTAAAACAAGGTAACTGCACTCAAGGTCCCTTAATTTGCCATACGTTTGACTAATTTTACACAGCGCTTGATAAATGTACTCAAAGCCAATTGCAGCGGCAATTAACGTTTTATGTCAAAGTAGCTTTTCACATAAACCGGATTCTCTTTATATGTATAATCAATTGAAAGCAATATGAATTTTCAATAAAATTAGATTAGATTAGAATTGTACACACCAGAAAACAAAATACATAGACTTACATATCTAAGTATTGCCGTATACAATTGGCGGTCTTATCGCTCAAAGCTTCTTATCGCTATCTTTTCCAGACAACCTTGGGATTAGCTTCAAGATGAATGAATTACACTTCTGCCAAGTTTAAAAATAGGTAAAAATGTATTAGTCCAAAGTGTAATTTTTCGGTTAAAACATTAGATACTGAATCAACAAAGAGAATGAAACGATACCACACAGTGTGACGTCATATACGAGCCAGCCTGGACTAAATTCAAGAGCTTTTGAGACAGGACAGTGACTCACCAAGATTGTCGTTACAGTAACACATGTGAAATTTAGTCCCGAATGCAATGATGGAGGTTCGCCCGAAATAGCATCAAATAACTATTTTAATGTTGATATTTTCACTGCCTCACAAATTCTTGTCAATGTCGGTTTGTAGTTTGACAAATTGATTAAAATCTACCTTTACATCACAGTCGTCTCGTCATCCAAACCGCAATGTTTGAAAACGAAAACTTTCAATCAGTGCGTCCTACCTGTGATAACCTATGGAGCCGAGACATGGACACTCACGAAAGGGCTGGACCACCAGTTCAAAGTCACTCAGCGAGCTATAGAGAGAGCTATGCTCGGAGTTTGTCTGAAGGACAGGATTCATAACGATTGCATCCGACAGAGAACCAAAGTTATCAACATAGCTCAGAGAATTAGCGAGCTGAAGTGGCAGTCGGCTGGCCATATCTCGCGAAGAACCGACAACCGTTGGAGTAAACGTGTTCTTGAGTGGAGACGGCAACTCGGAAAATGTAGTGTAGGACGCCCTCCGACCAGGTTGGATGACTATCTGCGAAAAACTGCCGGCAGATGCTGGATGCGGCAAGTTGAAGACGGGAAGGGCGCTATGGCGTTCATTCGGGAAGGGCTATGTCCAGCAGTGGACTAATATAGCCTGAAAAAGAAAGAAGACATCACAGGACTATAATACCTATTTCAGTTATTTATGATTCTAATTTCATATACTTTCTTTGCAATTAGCATAGTCTAAAGTCTAGACATGAAAATATAAAAGAATTATTCTACGTTTGATTTTTATTGCTGAATAAAAATAAATAAATATTCATGGACATATTACACAGATCTCGTTAGCCCTATACTAAGTACAACTAAATGACTACCTCCAAATGACTGAAAAAGAACTACCTCCTTCCTGTTATTTTATAACAGACATTTGTTTCGTTTCTTATAGGCTCAACAGACATTACTCCTGGAGCTGATGCGAATGCGGCTTCTAGCCAAAAATGTTGGATGTATAGCTCGTTAATAAGTAGTTATTTCTTTGTGCCCCTAACCACTGACACTACGGGGGGAGTCCAGGGAAGACTTTATAAAAGAGCTAGCCTGAAGAATAGCCTGAGAAAACGCGACATGGACTAACGCTCTCGGAGCTGATTCTCGCACATACGAATTGACAGCCTAGACACAAAATATTCGAAGGCTTAGATATTTGTCGCATAAAAATAAGATAACATATATACTTTTTCTACTTTTATTAAATACTTTTCATTTAATTTCATTGTGTGTATATAGATATATATAAATAAATAAGTTAATTTTTCTCTGTTCTTGTTTCTTATATATATATATTGTTTTACTATTACTTGGGAAGAAACTTTTGTGATGCTCTGCGTTTCAATTAATTAATATTATAACACACCGTAGTGGAGTATGTCCTGTACCTTCCTCAAGGAAGAGACCCGTGCCCCTCGGTGGGGACATAATGGGTTGATTGATGATGACAACACATTACGTAGATCCACAGATAGTACACTTATAACTGGAATTCGTTTTTTCATTCATTCGTGTTCATTTAATAAATGGTAGCCGATATTCTCGGTTATCCGTAGTGATCGTTTCTATTCATTGTATCCTAAGCCTCTGTCCTCTTTGGCTACTGAGCTGGCACTTTCCAAAGCAACCCTATAACGTCCAATTAGATTTGAAGCACTTGCGGGATTGCGTTTAACGCAATCTCGCGCTAATAAATCCGGCAATTTGGACGTGATTATTTATGTCACCATGTCATGCAGTTGCGCGTGAGCAGCTGCCGGCGAGCTTTTCCGTATATTTAAGTACGTGACGAGGGAATAGATCATCGAGGACTCGTGCGCCTTTGCGTCTAGGGACGATTATTAAGCAGTGCCCAAGAATTACTCTTTTCTGAGTGAGTAAAAAATCCGATTAGGGTAAGTGCATTTTGTTACGTAGCTTTTCTAGCGATGGTAGCTCAGTGGATAGAACAACGCACTCGCAAGCGAAAGACCCAGGTTCGATCCCCAGTGCGGGCATGTACCAATGACTTTGTTTAATTTCAAAGTTACGTAGATATGCGAATTTGTAGTTGCAATACCACACGCTAACTGTGAAAGAAACATCGTGAAGAAACCCACGGGCTAGGTGGCTCCGCACGTATTGACTATTCTTTCCTGCGGGATAGGCCGACTGTTGTCAGGATGGTATAGGTGCTGGGCAAGCCTACACCGTCTAAAACACCATGTTCCAGGCACTACAGCATCCGAGTGGTCCCTTCACCCATCTAGTTTGAGTGAAGATACCACTGAACGCTGTATAAATCATCTCATTACCTAGATGCAAAGCTACATATAAAAACGACGGACGAACGTTTATACATCATTATACTATTTTTATTTTTAATGCACTAACCCGTGTACGTAATACAGAGAATAGTGTAAAGAGGTTCGAAATTTCACTGATGCCGGTGAGTCGCCCATTAGCTCAGTTGGAAAGAGCGCTGGCACGGATAGCCAGAGGTCGCGGGTTCGAATCCCGGCATGGGTGGAATTTTTAGCCTCTAAATAGGTTTTTAAATTTGTTCTTAGTACGGGTTAGTGCATTAAAAATAATATAATCATGTGGGTACAGCGATATCATTTCGATGTAAAACCTAACTGCAACGTAGGTACTCGGGGCTGCAAGTGATGCAAATTACTTCAGCCAGATGTCGTTGCCTGTACATAATACAGAGAATATTCTAAAGAGGTTCGAAATTTCACTGATGCCGGTGAGTCACCCATTAGCTCAGTTGGAAAGAGCGCTGGCACGGATAGCCAGAGGTCGCGGGTTCGAATCCCGGCATGGGTGGAATTTTTAGCCTCTAAATAGGTTTTTAAATAATGAAGGCAACAATAAATATTATCAGGCGTTACTTTGCGGAAATCCAAAATAGCATTAAAATGTGAAAATTACTTTGGTAAAATATTTTAAACTTTCGCGACTTAAAAACATTGTTAGAATAGCAAAAAATTATTACGCCACTAAGCAGCAAAAATATTCTAACAATACTTTGGTAAATTCCGCCAAAAACTCCACAAGCACCATGCGGTTAGTGCACCTCCCTCCCACTTTTTCAAGCAGAAGCAAGACACGAACACACTTCCTCCGACACCAATGCTTGTATGAGAAAATGCGCGGAGCGTTTCCCCTCTAACACGAGGCATCCTCAGGCTCACAAGTGGCCGTCACAATAAATGTACGTAAACAATAAATTTAGAGTCTGGAGTCACGTTAAAGATATGGTGAAAGTAGAAACATTGAAACAGTTGGGAGGGAAATATATAAATACTAGGTGAAACGCTCGTAGTCCCGGCTGCCGGAGTGATCTTAAGCAATCACGAAGGTTAAGCAACATAGGGCGCGTTCAGTGCATGGATGGGCGACCGTCTATGACTAACGCTAGTGGCATTTTTCCGAGCGGTTTCTAGGTTCGCAAGGCACGTCAAGCAGTTGCTGCCGGCTGCCGTCGATAGATCGCAGTTGTTAAGCCATCGTTAATTCAGATGCCTTAGAGTGGCTTGAAAACTTCTGACAGTAAGACCAGCCACTAGTCTTGCAAGCCTCCACCAATCCGGACTTGGCCCCCGTGGTGAAGCACGGCCTATACCTTCCTCAGAGAAGAGACCCGTGCCCCTCGGTGGAGACATAATGACCCTGGTGACCCCGCAAACGCTCGTGGCCTAGTCGAGCCGAGTGACTGAAATCAATCACTAGGCTTAAGCAACAACAAGCGTGGTCAGGTGCTGGATGGGTGACCAATCTAGGAGTGGGTCGTTGTCCGATTTTTCGACGACGAAACGCAACCGTTTTTTCTGGAACGAAAACAGGTCCTCGAAACGGTCCTCGTTCGCAACTGGTTTCATTGTATGCGAACGAGCAAGGCGCAAAGCACGGACAAACGAGTGCGAACGAGACGAAATCGCGAAACATCTGAAAAAATAAGTTGATTTACACGATATTAGACTGTATATTCATAGACATAAAGATTACTTTATTGTATCATAGACCAAAACGAACGGAACGAGCAAGGAGCCGAAGAAGACGTCGCAATGATCTCATTACGTTATAGGCTCTTTTAATATAGCACTAAAGGACATATCCGCGTCAAACAATCTAAGGACTGGTCTCACGACGAACAAACGCTGGCACTGCTTTAGAGTCGCTGGCACTGCTTTAGAATGAAACGTAAAACGGTCCTGTCGTCGCGGAACACAAAACGGTCTTATAAAACGGTCCGTCTTTGCAACGATCACGCCTAGGCCAATCCGTGACTACCGCAACTTTCACATTCGTATAATACTCGTACATAGACCAAAAGTCGAGACAAAACAAATTTAGTACCCTTACATTTATCGGCTACCAATTCCCCCATAACTCTCTCATAGACATTTACAAGCGAGCTGTTAAGAGCTTAATTATCAACAGTTTCGCTATTTATTGCTGTTACTGTTTTGAAATTGCTTGCGCTTAACGGGGGATGTGGTGCTAAACAGCATCAATATCAACCCTGGGTATGTCCCCACTGCTGGGGCACGGGTCTCTTCCTGCATCGCATGAAGGTTAGGCCGTACTCCACCACGGGGGCGAAGTCCGGGTTGGTGGAGGATCGTAAGACAGTGACGGGCCTCACTGTCACAAGTTATCATACCGCCCATAGGGCCTCTGACATGGCTTAACGACTGCCATTGGCAGCCGGTGTTAACGGTTTGACGTGCCTTGCGAAGCACGTAGATTAAGTAGCAGAACTAATGGGAAAATAACCAGCCAAGTGCAAGTTGGACTCGTGCACCGAGGGTTCCGTACAAATTTGTTGGTAGGTTACTTACTGCTACGGGTGGACTGTATAAGAAAACTGAAGAAAAACTAAAGAGCACGCTAATAATAGATTTAATGGAAAATCATTTTTAATACAGTTGCTCAAAAAGTGGCGTATTGCAGGGACGTATAGCGTGCGGGATGTGGGCTATTACATACTCGTGCTTTTTTTACCTTTCCCGCACTCGTGCGTTCTCTTTCCCAACTGTCAAAATATTGTCTATTAAAAAGAAAAACCAACCATGAAGTTTTTATTAAAATAAATCATAGAAGTTTTTATGATTCATGCAACTACGTATATTTCTAAAAAGAAGCTACTAATTTGTTTCAATATCAGATTTAATGATTTGATTGAATGAGTTAGGTTAGGTTGCATTTCATCTCATTAAATTGCATTTCATATCAATAAAAAAATCCTACTGAAGATTTGGCTGTATGAGCATAGTTCCCTTTGCTTCTGCTTATATTCTTTTACGGTTAGCGCCATGTTCCAAATAATTTGTCTTTATTAAATTGCTTATTTTTTTCGCAACTGTATTAAAAATAGTCGTTCAGTAGGTACACGTGCGGAACCGTCATTGCAACTTGTTCCGACTGTCAATCCTCGCCTTCGGCTGCGCTTCGGCTTGGGTAGACATTTGTCGGAACTCTTTGCAATGACAGCCTTTCCGCACTTGTAATGAAATATACTATTTCAGAACTCATAACACCCTTGCTGCGCCCGGGAGTTAAATCTGGAGTTCTTCGTTACGTCCAATATCGCGCCCGTGACATGAAACAGTGCTCCATCCCCTCGGTGTATAATCTACTAAAAATTATTTGAGTGGGAAAAAGATAAAAGCTAGATCGCGACTGTTCAAGCTAGTCTAAGTTCTGGCACCCTATTAATTTTCTCATATCTCACAGTACTTTAGTTCTTTTCAAAGTCAATAATTTTAGGGTCACGTTTCTGTATTGAATAACATGCGAGATCCTAATTACCTATGCTTCTCAGCCAAAGATGAAAATAACCAAAGAGCGCCAACAATAAATTCGACCATTGCATAATAAAAAAAAACTAATCAGCAACGTGCATTAAAACAATTCAGCTACCAACGAAAATACAGTGCCAAGGAATCTTAAAAAAACTGGACATAACGCAAAACGCCTGTACAACCGGGCGGTGCCAAGAATGTCCGATTGTTTGCCTGAGCCAGCACATTTTCCCAATTTATTTTCTCGTGTTAAAATTGTTTCTTATTTCCATGACTGAAATAATACTTTGATTGTCATCTGTGCGACCTAGATGCCATGCCTGTATAATACTTTCTATATACTTAATTCCTTTTATCCGTCTGCGTTCAAACTGTGAAACTGTTAATTGTGAAGACTTTTAATTGGCTGAGTGTGTCATAATTATATATTTAACCCTGTAATGGTTGGTAGTCTTCCTAGAGTCTAAAAATAAATAAATAAATCTAAAATTTTAATAAATAATGCATTTATTGAGGCCGAGACAGTAAGGCCCGCCACTGTCTTACAATCCTGCACTAACCCGGACTTGGCCCCCGTGGTGGAGTATGGCCTAATAACCTTCCTGCCATGCAGGGAGAGACCCGTGCCCCAGCAGTGGGGACATAGAAGGGTTGATATCGACATATATATATTTATTGAGATTGTAAGCTAAGGGCTTCTTTTTACAATGCACATATTTTACGCAGCTTTTAAACGTCAGCGCCACTTCAGGGCACAGGCCTTTTCTCAGAGATAACGTACATTGTGTAATATTAAGTGTTAAATCTTTTTGTTCAAGTTTACTGTCGATATCGATATTAGCCTTCTTGTATGTCTCCACTGCTGGGGCACGGGTCTCTTCCTGCATCGCAGGAAGTTTAGGCCATAGGTTACTCCACCACGGGGGCCAAGTCTGGGCTGGTGGAGCATTGTAAGGCATTGGCGGGCCTTACTGTCAGAAGTTATCAAGCTGCTGATAAGGCCTCTGGCCCCTGACATATTTTTTTTTATCTATTCTATATTTATTCAGGTTATAAGCTAAGAACTTATTTTTAAATAGTTTTTTTTATAGCCTATAAATGTCCTACTTTAGGGCACAGGTCTTCTCTCAGATAGAATTTATAGGTGTATTTATATTAAGAGGTATATTGTCTTTTTGTGCAAGTTTGTTTTTTTTGTAGCTATATATACGCCCCACTGCAGGGCACAGGCCTTCTCTTAGAGATAGAGTATGGGGTTAATAGCCACTCGCGGTGGGCACACCGCGGATTGGCAATTTCAAGCGCTCAGGTATTTGAACACCTCAGACACTCAGGTTTCCTTACGATGTTTTTCTTCACTGTTAGAGAGTGGTATTGCTACGATGGCTTCACAAATCTACATAACTTAGAAAACAAAGCCATTGGTGCATGCCCGCACCGGGAATCGAACCGCGGTCTCTCGCTTGCGAGTTCATCGTTCTACTCGCTGGCCTACCGCCGCTATTTGCGAGTTGGCTTCACTGTAATTTTATCTAGCTCTATCGTATTAGATACCTATTCGTCGTCGTTATCGAACCGTGTATGTCCCCACTGGAGGGCATGGGTCTCTTCCTGCATCGCAAGAAGGTTAGGCCATACTCCACCACGGGGGCCAAGTCCAGGTTGGTGGAGAATTGTAAAACAGTGGTGGGCCTTACTGTCAGAAGTTATCAAGCCGCCTATAAGGCCTCTGACATGGCTTAACTACCGAAATTATATGACAGCCGGCACCAACGGCTTAACGTACCTTGCGAAGCACGGAAGCGCTCGGAAAAATGCCACTAGCTGTAGTCACGGGACGCTCACCCATCCCTTACCTGACCGGGCCTCACTTGTTGCTTAACCAAGTGATTGAGTCCAATCACTCGGTTCGCCTCGGCCACGAGCGCTTCGATACCTATTCATGTAATAGATAAAGAGATAGATAGATAAAATATTATATATTGTACACAGAAATTAAAGATGATGAGATATAGATGATAATACAGTAATGATAGATGTTAGTGGTAGGTATAACAAATAGAAAAAAAAATCTGCGCTTACTGATTCAGAACAAGAACAGAACTTTCTATTCTTTCTACGCTGAGTCGATGCCCCTTGTGGCAACATTGACACATTGTCCTAACTCGTATTTATGTGAATAAAATTTTTCTTTTTTTGCAGCCGAAACATCATCAAAGGAGCTAGATTGGCTATTCATAATGGTGTGCTGGTCCCAACACTCACGTATGGTAGCGAAACTTGGGTGTGGCAAAAGAAGCAAGAAAGTAGAATTAATCCAGTAGAAATGAGGTCCTTGACAAGTATGTGTAGCGTTACTTTGAATGACAGGATACGCAATAGTCTGATTAGAGAACGTTGTGGATTGAAAGAGGATGTAGAATTGAGAAAGACTAGAATTGAGAAAGGAATGTTGCGTTGGCTTGGACATGTGGAGAGGATGAAGGAAGAAAGATTGACGAAAGAAATATATAGTTAGTTAGTTAGTTAGTTAGTTAGTTAGTTAGTTAGTTAGTTAGTTAGTTAGTTAGACCTGAGATTTCCGCACTTACGGCCGAATACTCAAACGTCATTCAAATATTTAAAGGCATCTTAAGTAATTGACAAGCCGTTAAACACAAAATTCGTATACACAGACGTTAGTTAAAAGCTTGTGTTAAATTTAAGTGGAACACAAAATAACTGGCAGTTAAACATCACTCAGCGAAAAATTCGTATACTCGAACGCAACTTAGCGCGATTTATCTGTCAAATGGGCTGTCAAATCGAGTTGAGTAGGCGTTACAATTGAAAGTGGTCGCGAGGACCTTCAAATCGTAAAAAAGTTGTAATATCAGTGAACTTATGTGAAAAACAATGTCCTTATCATGTCGAGGAAGGGCCTAATGTGCCTCGAAGAAAAGAGGCAAAGTTAAATGCTTTCGAGTATTATAATGAAACAGACTTCCATGCGCGGCTCCTTGGAGTCTGTCCGTCGTTTGACATATAATCCAACCAGTTACAAGGAGTAATAGATCCAAACAGCCAGTGGACCAAATTTTAATAACCCTGCGTTATTAATATTTATTATGCTACTGGCATAATAACGCATAATAATAATTCTCATTCAATTCTTGTTTATATTAGTATTTATCAGGGAATAGCTTTAAAAAACCGCAATACCGCAATGTTTTTATTGTGGTAGACTTTTCAAATGTCATTGGTGAGATGGCCCTAACGTTTCGTTCTACGACAATATAAGATATTATTATTACAACATTAAACATTTTGCTTTGTACAAAACGAGGTAATAATAATTTAAGTTTGTTTCATAAATCATATTATGATTTATTTTATTTTATTTTTATAAAAATACTTCATATTTCATCACAAAACTTAAAATTGATCGAACAAATTCTGCGTAAATCGGATACACAACGTAAGTTTAAATATTTTGTCAATGAAAACAGACTTGTTGTTTATTTGACGGCTTCTCAGCTGATCACGGTCTGAAATTGTTTGAATGACGTTTGTGTATACCACTCAATATATAACAGATGTTCAAATTTGAATGCCCTTCAACTGAGTGATAGATTTGACTGACGTTTGAGTATTCGGCCGTTAGCCTCATAGTTGGGCCATTGTACGTAGCAAGCGCTGAGGTACGCTAAGAAATATATATTGCGAATGTGAATGGAGGGGCTGGTAAGGGACGTCCCAGGCGGACATACATCGACCCAATAGGGGATGTATTAACAAAGGGGAAGATAAAAAGTACCCGGAAGCGGCGTGCGTGCATGCAACGACTTATGAATGTTGATGAAGCCAAGGTGATCTGTCAGGATCGTGGCAAGTGGCAGTTCCTGGTCTCTGCCTACACCTCTGGGATACAGGCGTGAGGTTATGTATGTATGTATGTTCTTGTTTTCTATGTATGTACTTTTCTTTCATATGATGTGTTAATTTGTTAATTAGCTAAGTAACATGAGACAAACGCAAATGACAAATTCTGCAAAGATAGATATATCTACATAAACTACACGTGATTTGTGGGTTGAGATTTTCGTTCAAGCTATTTGCCGGGCAATGTACAGTTGGCAGTGGCTGGCATACAAATCCATCATCGTTCTCCAATCACTCATCACTCGGCATACCGGCTGAGCAATCTGAGCATACCTTTATAACAGGCGTAGTTACTATCGTTTGATTCGTCTATTATTATATGCTCGTCTAGGCACTCTTTTATGCCTAGGTATGTGAAGAAGTTTTGGATAGCAAAATTAGGTTCCAATTCGGACGTCCGTAGACAGGACGCCCGGTGACCGGGTGGAGCGACGACATTTGCAAAGCCGTGGGCAGTGACTGTAAGAGAAGAACCAAAGACGGGGCTCAGTGCCATGTATTTAGAAAGGCCTGATTATGATGATGATCAGTGTAGTGGCAGGTATTTCCAGGCACCGGCGAGTTTCATCTAAATACATATTAATTTGACAGTTACGTGATTGGAATTACTCAGGATCTGGGCCGAGTACCATGGGGGCACGTGTCTCCAGGCGACGGCGAGCTGGCACCTCTAAATCCATATTAATTTGACAGTTACACGATTGGAATCGTTCAGGATTCTAAATCCATTCTAATTCGACAGCAAAACGATTGGAATCACTCAGGATTTCGTTCGCATGATTTAAAGGCAGGTGTCTCCAGGCGCGCCTGCGAGCTGGCCCTTCTAAACCCATATTAATTTGACAGTTACACGATTGGAATCGTTCAGGATTCAACATGCATACTAGTTCGACAGTAAGCCGATTGAAATCGCTAAGGATTTGGTGCGCGTGATATAGGGGCAGGTGTCTCCAGGCGCCGGCGAGCTGGCACCTCTAAATCGGTCCGACTCGCGTGCCCTGCCGTCTATTTTGTGCGCTTCTATTATTAACGCGACAAAGATCGCTCGCGCTTATGTGGGTCGGGTCTCGGGCCGGCTTCCGAGTAACTTGGTACGGCAGGGCGGCTCGGCGGTATGTGGGCCATAGCATAAATCAGCAGCTTGTACCCCTATCGATATCAACCCTTGTATGTCCCCACTGCTGGGGCAATCTTCCTGCATCGCAGGAAGGTTAGGCCATACTCCACCACGGGGGAAAAGTCCGGGTTGGAGTAGGATTTGATTTGATGGATTTGAAAATAGTAGCGGGCCTTACTGTCAGAAGTTATCAAGTCGCCCATAAGGCCTCTGACAACGCCAACGTTTCTTGGTAGTCATACTAATATGACCAGTGAGAATCGCTAGTATTAGTGGTCAAACTTGTCATTGTCCCTCTAAATATAATATTTTTCCTACGACTGCCATGACATGACAGCCGGCACCAACGGCTTAACGTGCCTTGCGAAGTACGGAGTACCCATGCTTGTTTATTAGCAGCCCACACATTGCCGGTCCCCGCTTAAATCATCGTAACTGCCAAAGTACAACTTTACACGAGAGCTATGATCTTGTCAAGTATTGGTAAATCTTCATATTATCAATTTAAGGTTTTGGTAGTTACGATGATTTACGTAGCGGCCGTCGACATGTCCTAATGCAGGGTGTGCTTTCAAGCGACATTTTCCTATATTCTCTCGTGTCAGGCTGCCTAGAGAACAAAATATTGCCGAATAGATTTCAAGATGTTCAACTACCTCAGCGCTTGAAATTGCCAATCCGCAGTGGGCACGCGTGGTAATTATGCCCAAACTCTCTTTCTGAGAGAAGGTCTGTGTCTTGCAGTGGGGCGTATCTACTCTACAAAAAAAAATACCAAGATGTGTGTCCCTAAAGCGCCGGGAGCTTGCCAGCCAAAACTGAATTCCAGAATTCAGAATTGAAAACCGGAATTCCATATGATCACTGATATATTATGATAACCTGCACGGAATTGGGCAGCAGTGATAACGAATTGTTACAGTATTTTCTAATATTATTTAGTATTTTGTTACTTCTTCACGTCTAAACGGCTAAAATTAAAAATTTTAAATAAAATTGCGTATGAAGTTAGCTGACACCCTGTAATAACACATAGGCAACGTTTTATTGCGGGAAAATATCTTATTCCCATTATGAGCGCCAGTAAATATACTTATCTAAGGTTGAGAGAGCGCTGGCATGGTTAGCCAGAGGTCGCGGGTTTGAGTCCCGGCATGGGTGGAATTTTTAGCCATTAAATAGGTTTTTAAAATTGTCCTTAGCACGGGTTAGTGCGTTAAAAAGAATATAATCATGTGGGTACAGCGATATCATTCCGATGTAAAACCTAACTGCAAAGGCTGCAGGTGATGCAAATTACTTCAGCCAGCTGTGGCTACCTGTACGTAATACAGAGAGTATTGTAAAGAAGTTCGAAATTTCACTAATGCCGGTTAGTCGCCCATCAGCTCAGTTGAGAGAGAGCTGGCACGGTTAGTCAGAGGTCGCGGGTTCGAGTCCCGGCATGGGTGGAATTTTCAGCCTCTAAATAGGTTTTTAAAATTGTCCTTGGCACGGGTTAGTGCATTAAAAAGAATATAATCATGTGGGTACTGCGATATCATTCCGATGTAAAACCTAACTGTAAAGTAGGTACTCGGGGCTGCAAGTGACGCAAATTACTTCAGCCAGATGTCGCTGCCTGTACGTAATACAGACAGTATTGTAAAGAGGTTCGAAATTTCACTGATGCCGGTTAGTCGCCCATTAGCTTAGTTGGGAGAGCGCTGGCATGGTTAACCAGAGGTCGCGGGTTCGAGTCCCGGCATGGGTGGATTTTTTAGCCTCTAAATAGGTTTTAAAAATTATCCTTAGCATGGGGTAGAGCATTAAAAGAATATAATAACCTAGCTGGCTTAAGCTGTCAGCTAACTATAATTCCTTTTTTTCTGCTATTATAAAATGGTTCCAATGCAGGCTTCCTTCTTCACTACCATCTGACTCTGAGCCATGGCTTTTCTCATCTGTTGGTGCTTTGCGAATGGCGCGCTGTTCAGCCTTTAGCCTTTTCACAAAAGCGAACAGAAACTAAAATATTGTGAGCTCGCCTCAGCGTGGATTTACAAGTATATTTTTCTTTATCCACAGCGAATTCCGTTCATACCATAAATTATCAGCAATATAAGCAGCCGTTTCTGTGCCAAAGTCAATAACAAGTCCAATGCAGGTAGATTCAAGAATATTCCAGCCAATCAACGTGCCTCTACATTGCGAAGATCGAATTAAGTTCGATAGCCATTTCTATTATAAAATGACGTTTGGCCTCACACGACTGAAAGCGAGTTTGCCTTTAAAATTCAACCTAATTTTCAACAACACTGAAATCAAAATCTTTTGTAGTACTCGTCTAAGATCTGACAATGCAGATGTGGACTATACACGGCAAATAATAGAGTCTAAAATGACATGGCATTATTAGGTCTACCTGTTAATAAGAATAGATTTTTGGCAGGGACGCTTGGTGACGCTCGTACCGGGTTTCTTCAGTCGCTAGTGTCAAGTGAGTCATGATTTTGACAGGTCAGTTAACTAGCGAGGAGTGATATCTTGATCTGGGTGTTTATCAGTTTTATCTTTTTATGCCCCATTAGTTTAATTGGGAGATCAGTTCAAAAGTTCATTCAAGAGTTTTAATATGAGTGTGTAACGGCGCATTCCTCTTCACACCATTTTTTATATTTCTTTCATTCTGACCTTATATTTGAATATTTTTTTTAAATTACGTCACCCATTCTAGAATTCTTGGGATGTTCGTTTGCTACTTCACCTTTTGACGAAACACTGATGGTGATGATATGAACCCTTGGTATGTCCCCACTGTTGAGGCACGGGTCTCTTCCTGAATCGCAAGAAGGTTAGGAGATGCAGGAAGAGACCCGTGCGTTATATATAGCGAAAATAGGTGGAAGACCCGGTAAGCGACGTCCCATGCGGACATACTTCAACCAAGTAGGTGAAGTATGAGAAAAGTCGAAGATAAAAAGCACCCGAAACGGGCTTACGTGCATGCAACGTCTAATGAACATTGATGAAGCGAAGGTGATCGGTCAGTATCGTGGCAAGTCGCAGTCCCTGGTCTCTGCTTACCTTTCTGGGATACAGACGTGAGGTTGGTTAACATTTGTTGCAGGCCCAGCCTGCAGCAAATGCTGAGTCAGCTACCTGTTTGTGGCTGCGGAGATACAATGCCCTTCTAAATTGAAAATGTTTGTTTTATATCCTATTCTTTGTTTTATAATATTTTTCTTTGTTCTTTCTTTTCTTATTTGTCTGTATTATTTTAATATCGTGTTACATTGTGTTATGTGTATTGTATCTTTGTGGCTTCAAATAAATGTCTCTCTCTCTCTCTCTCTCTCTCTCTCTCTCTCTCTATGTTTAGTGTTGTTAAATAAATACAGTGTATTTATTTTAAAACTGTACGAATAAAACTGATAAGAATAAATAGGAAATATAGGTACTAATTGAACAAGATGAAAAATGTCAGTAGTAGCGTTTCAACCAACTCGGACTTGGTCCCCGTGGTGTAGTTTGGCCTAACCTTCCTGCGATGCAGGAAAGGACCCGTGGCCCAGCAGTGGGGACATACAAGGGTTGATAACATCACCAGTAGTGTTTCGTCAAAAGGCGAAGTAGCAAACGAACATCTGAAGAAATCTAGAAGGGGTGACATCTAAAAAAACAAAAACCCAGGCACTGCAGCGTTCGAGTTGTTTTCTCTTTACTCATCGTGACTGAAGGTACCTCTGGACGCTGTACAAACCATGTCTTTTGATGTCAATCTTTGTATCGTTTTGTTAAACAAAGATTTTTACCTTGAGGGCACCACCTCAATAATAATAAAAACCATAATAGCTGTAAGAACTAAATGTAACTATGTGGTAGAATTTTGATAGTAGATTTAGATGGAGCCGACATGCTCACCTATGTGAACAAAGCTTCTAAATAAATAAAGATAATTAAAAAAACCCTTATATCGCCCCACTGCTGGAGTCTCTTCCTGCATCGCAGGAAGGTTTGTGGAGATCATCTCTTTCTTCTTCTTCTTCAGGCTATATTAGTCCACTGCTGGACATAGCCCTCCCCTAATGACCGCCATAGCGCAAGGTTGTGCCATCATTGGGGGGTAATGCCCATAATCCCCACGCTGGGCATGCGTGTTGGGGATCGCAGTTTGGTGGAATTGTACTGCAGGGGGCGCTGCTGCCCACCCCCTGGTTTGTGTCCCTTAGTCGCCTTTTACGACACCCGCGGGAAGAATTTGGGTTGGTGCTATTCTCTAGGCCGACACCACACAGCGATCATCTCTTTGCGTAGATATATATGTTCTTTTCGTAGATGGAAGTTGGATACAGCACATCCAACTTCTACATTGTACCGTTCGCACGTATTCACCTGTCCCGCTGATTCTTGCAGTTGTGAATGACTGTGTCACTCTAGCAGCTGGTCTGGATTTGCTCCAGTTGGCTGTAAATCTGCTGTTACGCTGAAGACTCCAACTACGTAGGCATGTCTTACTAAAAATATTCGTCGAGGTAAAAATATGTACCGCGCACGCACGTCCTAGTCATTAGCGACAAACTAACACGAGTCAACCAAAACGTACGTCCTTAAGGTCTTTGCCGCGTTTGATAAAACTACAATTTTTAGGATTACGTGCCAAAGACTGAGAAACTGATAATTCGTTTACAAGGTTTATTTCCACTGGCATGGTACAAATTATAATATACTGAATGTACGATATAACTGAAATAACTTGGTGAAATTGAAAACTATGAATAACCTTTAAAGTAAATCATTGTAAAGTTTTAAGAGCAATACTAGGTAGCTACTAAGCTAATAACGTTAGCTAGAATCCTTCTCCTGTCACTTTACGAGGGACGAAAAGAGTATATAACCAGGACGTTTATAAGCTACTTAAAAAAGTTCACCATAAAATCAATTTCTACGAGTATCTCCTTCTCCTTCAGGCTATATTAGTCCACTGCTGGACATAGCCCTCCCGAAATGAGCGCCATAGCGCAAGGTTGTGCCATCATTGGGGGGTAATGCCCATAATCCCCACGCTGGGCATGCGGATTGGGGATCGCAGTTTGGTGGAATTGTACTGCTGGGGGCGCTGCTGCCCACCCCCCGGTTGGTGTTCCTTAGTCGCCTTTTACGACACCCGCGGGAAGAATTTGGATTGGTGCTATTCTCTACGCCGACACCACACAGCATACGAGTATACCAAACACAATTTTTTGCACACCAGAACAAGCTTTTTTTGAAAATGTAAACTATTTTTCTTTCCGCTTACTCCACTTTGTGTAATGTGTCCATGAATATTTATTTATTATTATTATTATTTATTTGTACAGCTATACCCACAGATTAAAAAAACAAATCTATGCCTGGCATTCGCAGGTCAATCAATGAGGTTTGAAGGAAGCGTGCCTGACTGCCACCTGTGAATGTGGCGTAGAGACAACGGCCTAACTACGAGTATGAGGCTAAATCTCAGATTTGACCTCAGATCATTCTATGATCTGAGGATTTGACTAACTGAGATACCTACAGCTGTCTGGAGCACGACAAAAAAATCCGAACTTAACTGATTTATCGACATGGGTGGCGTTTTCCAAGACAGCTTTACATTGCTTTACACATCGTCGTTGCTATTGCAAAATGTCATACGTCAAAAACACATGATTTTCTTTTTTTTAATCTATATTATAGAAAAAAATACATTATAAACCTGAACCTGGGGCCTAATTATGTAAGTATCCACTGAGTTGAGTGACGTTGATTTTTACTTTTTTTAAGCTACTCCAGCTGTAAAATGCATACATATTTTGACACTTTGAAGTCGTCTAAATGCCTAACTCGATAGAGTGGAATGTATCGTAATAGAAAAGCTGATTAGGTGAATATTATGATTATTTGCTATCTTTATAATTTTTCATTTTTCATACAAATTTCGTAAACAACGGAAACCATTTTTTTTGTTCCAAATTTTTTTTAAATAAACCTATTTTAGAGGCTATAATTTTAATTTAAAAATGAGTATTTTTTTAAATCTTTATTTAAGGGTTTGGTACACAACGTGACCATGTCACCCAAATGATGCTTAATAATTACTAACACCTTACCAAATAATTATTTACATTATCAGACTTTGTCTTGCTTTGAGACCAAATGACACTAATTTAAGCAGTGTCCTGGCCTCTTCCGAGTGCGGTAATGCTAGAACACTGCAGTACACTCCAACTCCATAAGAATTATTAAATAAATATCTTCTTCTAGCTTCGTTCCGGGCACACTCCACCAAGATATGATAGGCGTCCTCAATGCCACCGCATTCAGTACAGTTATTTAGAATTTATTTATTTAGTTAGTTACAATTTAGAATTGATTTAGAAATTAGAATTGATTACAAATTAAACTCAGTAGCGACTTGCCACAGCTCTTGGTACTGGCTCCACCATCAAAGCTGGATATCTATCATCGTTTCCTCCTATTATTTTCGTACCCGAGTCGGTCGCGCGCCGACTACGTCTATTTAGATATTTGTCCAAGTATTTTTAGTCCGCTCTGAAGAGTTAATGAGTCGACACTCTATAATTATTCATCTATTGGCTGGCTTGTACCAAATCCTCGGAAATGTCGGTCGATTCTGAACACTGAAATGTTGGTCTTGTGGCGACGGTTTGTGGAAATCTTGGGTTCTTTTGTACGAAATATTCAAATAGTCTTCTTTATTTTTAGAACTACCTAGCGTTACTTTTTCTTAGCATATCGATGGCAAACCAGTTTCTCTCTGCTTATTTATGAATTAATTAATTAATTTTTAGCAAAAGGAAAGATAAAAACGTTCAACATCAAACATCAACGTTCATAAGTGCATGCAACGACTTATGAACGTTGATGAAGTGAAGGTGATCTGTCAGGATCGTGGCAAGTGGCAGTCCCTGGTCTCTATGCCTACCTCTCTGGGATACAAATGCATAATTTAGCAAAATCCGCATATCGACATCAACCTTTCTATGTCCCTGCTGGGGCACGGGTCTCTTCCTGCATAGCAGGAAGGTTAGGCCACTACCTTCACCACATTCGCTAATACATAAAAAATAGGAAATATGATCGAAAAACTTTGAAATGGTAATTGTAAAAACGTATTTTATGTTTTTAGTGTACCCAAAAGACATATTTTATTTGTCTTTATATTGAAAAAAATGTTAGTTGTTCAATACATTTTATTGCCGCAGGTTAACGATAATCAGCAATTAAAATTGAACTTTCAAGTATAAACATACAGACTATTGAATGTCAATAAAATATTAATACAATGTTAGCCGCTGCTTACCGCTTACGGAGAAAAAGGCTGCGGTAAAAAAACTCCACTCTGATCATCTTATCTCAAATCGTCTTAAACATAATAAGTGACTATGACTACTAAACTTGTACTATGACATTAGTACCTATGACGATTTAATAATTGCTATCAATAACTTTAAATAACAACTTTTCATACAAATGTAGGATCAATATTAGCTCTGCGAGCAGACTTTGGTAAAGTATATACTTCGAAAAAACGTGTCATTCTCTTACGTTTTCTCCATAATAAAATTCGTTTGTGTAGAATTCTACATTTTCTGATATAAAAGAGTATTGTATTACATTCTGAATTTGTGTTAAAGTTCGTAAATATTTTGAGAAAAATCCTATTTTCTGATGTATCAGTCAAATTTGAGTGTCGTTCGTGTCTGGTTGTTTTGTGGATTTTATAATGAAAGCATAGAAGTTATTGGAACGATATCTTCCCTGTCTTTTCGAGCCGTTGAACTGTCTTGGTCGCTTGCTATATTTATAGACGCTGGTATTCCAGTTCTATTCCGATTTCCTATTCAACCATATATCTTACACAAGAATTTTATCGAACTTTTTTGCCAGAAATTTGCCTAGCGTTTCCAAATGGTACGTTCTAACCAGTATATATTGTATCTTCTTCTTCTTCAGGCTATATTATGTAGTCCACTGCTGGACATAGCCCTCCCCTAGTGAGGGCCATAGCGCCCTGTCTTCAGCTTGCCGCATCCAGCATCTGCCGGCAGTTTTTCGCAGACCGTCATCCCATCAGGTCGGAGGGCGTCCTACACTACGTTTGCCGAGTCGCGGTCTCCACTCAAGAACACGTTTACTCCAAAGGTTGTCGATTCTTCGCGAAATATAGCCAGCCCACTGCCACTTCAGCTTGCTGATTCTCTGAGCTATGTCGATAACTTTGGTTCTCTGTCGGATTATTTATTGTATAGTCTAGATTATTTAATTAACATTCTTATGTCGTTTTTTACTTTTCTTTATATTTATTTTGTGTTTTTTTTTAATATTTTCTCTTCATCACCATCAAATTCACCCGGTGTCAGTCCACTATTGAACAGGCCTCTCCGAAGACACGCTACTGAGTCGGTTATTCGGCTCTTCCTTTCCATTCAATGCCCACTGCTTTGCGAATGTCATCGCTCAACTTGCCGCCCTGGTCGCAGGTCTTACGCAACGTTTGCTGGTCGCAGGACGTCCTACGCTACGTTTGGGAGTCGCAGGACGTCTTACGCTACGTTTGTAGACTTGCGGTCTCTACTCTAGAACCAGTCTACCCCAACGGTTATCGCTCCTACGGCAGACATCAACCACTGCCACTTCAGTTGACGTAGAGTTATGTCGGTCACTTTAGTTCTCTGTCGAATTACTTCGTTTTAGATTCGATACCGCGGAGAAACTCCAAGCATAGCTCTCTCTATCGCACGCTAAGTAACTTTAAATTTGTGGACTAGTCGAAGTGTGAGCGTGGCTCCGATGCTTTGACGAGTAGGACGCACTGATTAAAGACTTTTGTCTTTAGGCACTGCGGAATAGGCGATGAGAAGACTCGACGGAGTTTCCTGAATGCTGAATTAATTTCCGTTCCAACTTTAGAAACTTTTTGGTAATTAATTGCTCAAATATTTTGAGCTGTAACGAGACCGGGTGTTGGAAATCATAATATTTATCTTCACTAACAATAATATCTTCGTCGAATGATTCATATTTAGTCTAAGTCTAGCCTCATATTTACTTTTTGCTTCCGTGTACTTCGATTCTTGATTGACCGGTCTGAAAGAGGTACCATGTTCTGTATCATCAACATTACCATCTTGGTTATCAATTACATCATGATTATGATCGATAACAGTGTAGCTCCTACCATGATAATAATCATCTCTTCATTTACAGACTGTAACAAATTCCCCAATACGAGTATATCTGAAATTAGGAAATTTGTACTTGACTAATTTATTTCTGATTAACGTATTTCTACTGCTTCTCTTTAAACTCGGTTATAGCGAGGAAGCTTATTTATGAGCTGTCACGTTATCTCGTCGTGCGGTAAACAGGTGATGTCATAAGCGAGGCTTGCGAGTTATTTTGGCTTGGCTCAATTCAGCTGATCAGTGCCCTTCCATAGTTTACGTTGCTGGAGTGAGTCAGTGTTTCGGCTCCTTCCAGTTTACGTTATAATGTAGTGAATGAAAATATTAGAGCAAAAGCTTTTGACGGAATAAGTAGGTTAACATCTACTACAGTAAGCTGCAGGGACTGATAGTTTTATAACCAAATATTAAGACTTTTTAAAAAGTAAAACGTGGTTAAAATCCCGTTCGTTTACCACATGAGGCCGCCGGAAACAGAAGCATAATTATATATTTAAGATTAAAGTTTAAAGAGTACTTTTCAAATATTCAACCTCTTGGTCATGTACCTACATATTCAAACAATGGTGTTGTTTTTTTTAACTGAAGCTTTTTCTGTGATGTCACTCAGTGCTAGATTTGTTGCAAAGTACTGTGGAGGGGTTCACAACGAGTATTAGCCTACTAGGAGAGTGTGGATGATAGTAGAATTGCTCGGTTGATCACACATCACTACAAACAATGGTAACCTAGCGATATTTAAATCGGTGTCAGTCATGTATCGGGATAGGATTACAACTGGCCAATACATATGCATATATCATCTCCAATAAAGCATTATTTACTTTAAGTTGTTATTTCTGGACGTAAAACACAATTGCTCACAAAAATTACAACTGACAGCTGTTAACAGTACAGTAACATCACAGATTGTAACCCTACGAAAAATTGAGGGTAAGTGTGCTATGTCAGTCAGAGCTATTTTACGGATATTGTTTTATTCAGGTTAAGGCCAGTGCCTTGTAACAAACCTGATGTCTGAAAATGTTGATGCGAATTAGTTTCAATAGAAAGTTATGTTCAAACTCAATGGAAATATTCATTACATATATGTTTATTTCCATCATCAGCCATACGACGCCCACTGCAGGACATAGGCCTCCCTCATATTTTTATTTCCATCAGTTATTTACTTTTTACTTTGATATTATGGACAAAAACAGCGTAACAGGTCATCATCATTGTCATCGTCAGGCTATACTAGTCCACTGCTGGGCATAGCCCTCCCCTAATGAGCGCCATAGCGCCCTGTCTTCAGCTTGCTGCATCCAGCATCTGCCTGCAGTTTTTCGCAGATCATCATCCCACCTAGTCGGAGGGCGTCCTACACTACGTTTGCCGAGTCGCGGTCTCCACTCCAGGACACGTTTGCTCCAACGGTTGTCGGTTCTTCGCGAGATATGGCCAGCCCACTGCCACTTCAGCTTGCTGATTCTCTGAGCTATGTCGGTAACTTTGGTTCTCTGTCGGATGCATTCGTTACGAATCCTATCCTTCAGAGAAACTCCGAGCATAGCTCTCTCCATAGCTCGCTGAGCGACTTTGAACTGGTGGACCAACCCTTTCGTGAGTGTCCATGTCTCGGCTCCGTAGGTAATTATTAACAGATAATTATTATTAATAAACTAATAATTAAAAATAAGGCCAATAACAATGGTCCACTCTTTACCAATTAATTGATAGATAAACGCGTTAATACAGAAAACTCGCTGGACTGCTGATCTGATCACTTTGCCTCGTTAAGCTATTGTACGTGGCCAGCCCAAAGGTACGTTAACACTCCAGACACTAGGCTTTCCTCACGATGTTTTCCTTCAAAGTTAGCAAGTTGTATTGCTTGACCTAGTAGTTCCACTTGACAAATGTACATAGCTTCGAAGCCCACCCCCCACACGATCTCTCGATTGCAATTCTACCACTCCGCTAACAACTCTCTTTTTCGAACAGTTTGCTCAAAGATACGCACTGAACTTGAATCGCCGATTCCTTCAACGTTAGCAACTTGTATTGCTTGACTTCTACTTCAACTTGACAAATGTACATAGCCTATTTAGAGGCTAAAAATTTCACCCATGCCGGGATTCGAACCCGCAACCTCTGGCTATCTATCTGGGTGAAATTTTTAGCCTCTAAATAGGTTTTTAAATTTGTTCCTTAGCACGGGTTAGTGCCTTAAAAATAAAAACAGTGTAAATGTACATAGCTTCGACCCCCCTTCACGACATCACGACCTCTCGATTGCGATTCTGCCGCTCCACTACCACCTCTCTTTTTCGATCACTTTGCTCAAAGATACGAACTGAACTTGAATCGCCGATACTATATCTATCACCAACCCGACACCGGGCGATGTGGGCCGCTCTCCTCGCAACAAACGTTTTAGCCATACGCGCCCATCGCGTGAATCACTGGACGCCTCTATTTCTGGCTCTCGGCAAATGCACGTTATTTCGAGTAACAACGGCCGTATTATCACTTAACCTCGCCAGTTGTGTCACAGTATGCTGGAGCATATCGCAAGTGGAACTGCAGTCTTTTTGCAGCGGATGACGCGTGGGCGTCCTTCGTTGGTATGTCTGAACTCGGCAGATGGCATTAAGTGAGGAGGGGGTTCTAGACTGCAGGTTATAGAATAGTTTTCATAGTGGTTAAGACTTATGTTTACTTTTGGAAAAAAACGTATTGTAAATAATAAATAAATATTCATGGACATATTACACAGATCTCGTTAGCCCTACACTAAGTACTACTAAATGACTTGTGTTATAGGTGCTAACTCGACGATATATTTAGTACAATTAATACATAGATAATATCCAAGACCCGACACAAACTAGAAAAGTTAGTTTCCTAGTTGGACCCGGCCGGGGATCGAACCCGAGACCTTCGGTTTTACAGTCAGCGTGCCAAACCGCTGCGCCACCGAGGCCGTCATATATATAGCCGTATTATAAAACAGGTTCTGAGTTTTACTCCGTTCGGTGGCGTTTTGAGTACCTACAACTAGGTACCCAGCAAGGAATTCCATTGTGGAATTTGGGACCCACCTTTTTAGGAATGTTCAGCAGTCGGGTTTTTGGTTATATACATACTTACGTACGTACGTACGTACATACATACATACATACATACATACATACATACATACATACATACATACATACATACATACATACATACATACATACATACATACATACATACATACATACATACATACATACATACATACATACATACATACATACATACATACATACATACATACATACATACATACATACATACATACTGTGGTAGGTACTTGTTTGGAGACCTATAAATACCTATGGAAGACCTAAGGTAGTGGAATGGGAGGCGACTGGTTAAGACAGCTCGCTTGAAAGCGTAGAAGCAAAATAATCGAAGGATTTAGCATAAAAATAAGATAAGATAACTCGACAGAGTCATTAGACACTTATTTTCTCTTCTTCAGGCTATATTATGTAGTCCACTGCTGGACATAGCCCTCACCTAATGAGCGCTATAGCGCCCTGTCTTCAGCTTGATGCATCCAGCATCTGCCGGCAGTTTTTCGCAGATATTCATCCCATTTGGTAGCTAGTAGAGCGGTGGTAGCTCAGTGGGTAGAACCATGGACTGGCAAGCGAAAGCCCCAGGTTCGATCCCGAGTGCGGGCATGTACCAATGACTTTGTTTAATTTCAAAGTTACGTACATTTGCGAATTTGTAGTCGCAATACCACATGCCACATGCTCCGCACTTATTGACTAGTCTTTCCTGTGGGCTAGGCCGACTAAGCTGTCAGGATGGTATAGGTGCTGGGCAAGCCTACACCACCAACTCCCAGGCACTACAGCGTCGGAGTGGTCCCTTCACCCATCTAGTGTGAGTGAGGACACCACTGGACGCTGTATAAATCATCTCATTACGTAGATGCAAAAAGGCCAATCATCATCCCACCAGGAGCTCTATTTTTGAATCACTCGTCTCGCGTCGAGCGCTCGATTTCTACTGATTTTCGCTCGACATACGAAATTCCGTATTTTTTAATCACTCGACTGCAACGAATGATCCCTACCACTCGTCTCGTATGTCGATCGATAGATTAATTGTCAAAATTTGTGTTAATTTCAAATCGAGGAGGTTGTGCTTTGAACAAAAACAAACCAAAGTGTTATTATTTACGATCTATGACAGTGTTTTGTTTGTTTTGCAACTAAAGGCAAAGATTTTTCATCTAAACAGCCAATACAATACTTCAAATTGTACTGGCAACACTTCAGGCGAACGATTCAAAAATACGGAAAAACGAGATCATGCGACTTAAAAGACGAGTGTGACTTATGTCGCATTCGACGAAACAATTTCATACGAGTGATTCAAAAATAGATCTCCTGGTCGGAGGGCGTCCTACACTACGTATGTCGAGTAATTTTGTTTTTTTTTTCGCTTATTTTCTCATTACAATAAATTCAATGTCGTCGACTTTTTATACAGAATTCAAGTCTTAGAGTCGTATCCGAATTATTTGCTAAAGAAGTGAGAATTGGCTCACTGCTCAAAGTGGTATGACAAGACGAGACTAAGTAAATTGGTTCATTCTGCGTCTACGTAATAATGCAGCCTATATGGGTCTAACTGTAGAGCACAGGCCTTTTCTCAAAGAGAGAATATGGGCTTAATCCCCACTTGAGCCCACAACAGACTGACTATTTCAGGCGCTAATGTTTGCAAACACCGTAGGCAGTTAGGTTTCCCCATGATGTTTTCTTTCACCGTTAGCGTATTACTACTATAAATTCACAAACGTAGGTATTTAGAAAAACAAAGACATTGGTGCATAGGGAAATACTAAGGTTCGAACTCACCTACATCCTGAATATGAGGCTAGCGTTCTACCTACCTTCTGATGGCCATTGGGGCGAAAAAGTTCTGAACTGGCGACCGCGGTCCGGGCGACACAGCGTGGGCATGCCCTCCACCAGATAAATAAATAATAAATAAATATTCATGGACATATTACACAGATCTCGTTAGCCCTATACTAAGTACAACTAAATGACTTGTGTTATAGGTGCTAACTCGACGATAGATTTAATGCAATAGACAAAATAGAAAAGTTCTTTCCTAGTTGGACCCGGCCGTGTATCGAGCCCGAGACCTTCGATTTACAGTCAGGTGCCAAACCGCTGCGCCACGGCGGCCGCCGAGATGGTCTGACGACCTGGTTACGGTAGCGGGGAGTAGCTGGATGCGGACGGCACAAGACCGTGAAGCTTGGAAAACCACGAGGCAGGCCTATGTCCTGCAGTGGGCGTCAAATGGCTCTGATGTGGCTGGATGATGATGTTCTACCTACCGCGCTGTCCAATAGGCATGACGAAATATTTTAAATCCTCTTCCATAATGTGGGGACACTTTTATTATTTCCAAAAAAACCTATATTTCAGTAATAAACTAAAGTCTAACGAAGGTTAACGCCGCATTTCTAAAATTATTTTTAATCTGTGGGAAAAGCGGTGCGGTGACGACCTCTGTGGCGTAGCGGTAGCGCAACTACCTACCATGCAAGAGGTCCCGGGTTTGAATCCCGGCTGGGAACAAAAAAAAACCCCAGGTCTTGGATGTTTACATGTTTGTGATGTCGTTGTTTCTGGTTCCCACGACACAGGGTATCCTAGTGTGGGCCCAGACATACAAGCACAGCAATGTATGTGCCTGTATGTAAATGTTATGTTATGTTATAACAGCTCGCAGTGTCATGGCGTCGAATCTGACGTCGCGCATAGCTAATCTAACATCAAACGTCAACCAAAGCACGGGTGAAGCTTACCAATGTTACCCAAGCGTGACGTCACGACGCGGTGTGATTGCTGTTTCAGTCAAAATGGCTGAAAGCAGTATAAATTATAATATTTAATTTTATAACATTAAATCAGTGTTTTAAATCCTTTTAATATATACTTTCGCCTAATATCGTTAAATCTTTGATACTGTCGTCACGCTTATTAATTTTGTGAGCCCTCAACAACCAATTAACAGCCACAACAATGTATGGTGTGCTCTGTGACTAAGTTATGAAGCAATCCCTTGGCTCGAGTCAGTCGCTAGACCGGTAAAAGATTGATTGTCATCTTCAGGGCCCGATCGGGCTATCGACTTCTATTGACGTCGACGACATACTTTCGGCTGAGGTGCGGTCTGAGTGCTTGCGACTAAGCGGATTTGTTTAAGCAAGTAGCATTTACGTTGGCACTTGTTTTAAATAGACGTATCAGTCAATCAATCAAAGTATTTAGTCAAAGAAACTTGCGTGACATAAGTCAAAACTGAAAGCTCATTGTAGTTCAGTCTGGGGCAAAATGTGATCTAACTACTAACTACGATTACATAAATTACATGAATTGAATTGAATTGAAATAATTTATTCACTTAAAAACACAGTACAATGACAGAATATACATACAATGTACAGGATTAATAATTTTAGATTAAAAAAAGAAACATGCCAGGAATATCAGTGCACTGCGTTTGTGAAAGGACCCGACTCAGAATTTGTAGAGTAAAGTAGTTGATAATCACGATTACAAACTACATGAAGTAATCAGAATAAGTAGTTAAACATTCTGATTACTAACTGCAAATACAGGCACGATACAGGCTCTGCTTAGTGCACGATACAGGCTACAGGCTCTGCTTAGTGTGAGGTCCAACGTCTAGCTTTTAAGGAAAATCCAATTTTATAATATTCTTAAGTAACAGTAGTACTATGTAAAACTTTTTTTGGAAATAATAAACTGCAAATTGTAGTTGCAATCACGATTACAAGATTACTTTTTATAACTATATTTTTAAATAAACTTGCGTATAAAAAAACAAAGGCGTGGCGCGTGCGTGTCGTTCATGTATCGACTTGTCGTTTGCTACGTAGGTAGAGCCGTTAGAGCGCACTATCTACTCCCTGCATGTCGGTTACATGTGTTTTTTTTTTGGTGCGACGCCGTTCGCTACTATTGTGCGAACGAACGGAAATATAAGTTTTTACAACTCAGCTAATCAGTAATCGTAATGATTACAGCAAACAAATTCATAACTACTTAATGTAGTTTGATTACTGTAGTTAACCATACATAACTGCATGTAACCGTAACTACATGTAGTTAACTACTTTTAATCGCAGTTAGTAATCTGATTACAAAAAAGTTGTTAACTACGCCCAACACTGTTGTAGTTGGCATGTTGGCTGTAGGAGTGGGTCGTTGTCCGATTTTTCGACGACGAAACGCAACCGTTTTTTCTGGAACGAAAACAGGTACTCGAAACGGTCCTCGTTCGCAACTGGTTTCATTGTATGCGAACGATCAAGGCGCAGAGGACGGTCAAACGAGTGCGAACGAGACGAAATCACGAAACATCGGAAAAAATAAGTTGTTTTACACGATATTCGACTGTATATTCATAGACATAAAGATTACTTTATTGTATCACAGACCAAAACGAACGGAACGAGCAAGGAGCCGACGACGACGTCGCAATTATCTCATTACGTTCTAGGCTCTATTAATATAGCACTAAAGGACATATCCGCGTCAAACAATCTAAGGACTGGTCTCGCGACGAACAAACGCTGGCACTGCTTTAGAGTCGCTGGCACTGCTTTAGAATGAAACGTAAAACGGTCCTATCGTCGCGGAACACAAAACGGTCTTATAAAACGGTTCGTCTTTGCAACGATCACGCCTAGTTGGCTGTTGAGTGTTCTTAACCGTCATATTGTAATGTTGTTTGGTCTAAAGGGTGCAGCTGTTGTCTTCAATGCTTTGTGTAGAGATTCATCGCCTGTATATGAATTGCATCCATAGTAATCTTCAGGTTGAAAATGGTCTTGACGAAGTACTAGCCTTCCATTTTTTTCTATGAAGAGCTTTTTCCCACAGTTTTCTTTTTTAGGTTCCTTGGGAAATAAATGAATTCCCGTATTTTTGCAATCAACGGCAGCACAAAGATGATATTATTCACAAAACAATTAGCCTCTAAATAGGTTTTTTAAAATTGTCCTTTGCACGGGTTAGTGCATTAAAAATAATATAATCATGTGGGTACAGCGATATCATTCCGATGTAAAACCTAATTGCAAAGTAGGTACTCGGGGCTGCAAGTGATGCAAATTACTTCAGTCAGATGTCGCTGCCTGTACGCAACACAGAGAATATTGTAAAGAGGTTCGAGATTTCACTGATGCCGGTGAGTCGCCCCTAGGGTTACCATCTGACCGGATAAAGCCGGTCTAGACCGGATTTTTACGTGTTAGACCGGACTCCGCCCGGATTTTACGTCAGACCGGATTTTTGTCATACTTGCATGTCCTCCAGCCCGCTCAAGCAAGCAAGGATGTGTTTAAAGAAGGATCTGCAATTTGAAAAAATCACAGACGCTCTTTTGAAGAGTTCTGCCTGCTTAAGAATTTTCTGAACACAAACAGTGATTTTTTATATCTTTTATTGGTTTATCTTTTTTAATACAATTAACGACAGCTCCAGAGTTTCAGAATTTCTGAAGATTTGTCAATATTTCTTTAGTATTATGCCACACAACGCAAATGTGGAGAGAGCGCAAATATGGAGAGAGTTTTTTCTCTCATGACTTCTCAGTGGACCAAAGAGAGAAACAGACTTTCAGTGAGTGGAGTCAGTGAGAGCCATATTGCTTACGCAATATAACTATAAACACGTGACGTGTGAACAATTTTATTGCGAAATAGCTGGAAAAAACAACTTTTTGCATGCAGTAGATTAAAACTTACTCAAATACTATGATTTTTATTTAATACAGGTGCGTGACCGGACTTTTTTTTTCAAAATCAGGATTTTTGACATTTCAGACAGGATTTTGCATTTTTAGGCCTGGTAACCCTAGTCGCCCCTTAGCTCAGTTGGAAAGAGCGCTGGCACGGATAGCCAGAGGTCGCGGGTTCGAATCGATAAATATAGATAAATAGGTTTTTAAAATGTATACATGAAAAGTTACGACCTCTGTGGCGTAGCGGTAGCGCGTCTGCCTACCATGCAAGAGGTCCCGGGTTCGAATCCCGGCTGGGAACAAAAAAAAACCCCAGGTCTTGGATGTTTACATGTTTGTGATTTCCTTGTTTCTGGTTCCCACGACACAGGGTATCCTAGTGTAGGGCCAGAAGCAATGTACGAGTATGTGCCAGTATGTAAATGTTATGTTATGTAGTTACATAACCAAGGTGCTGAATAGGTATCTTTTTGCTGAATATTCGATGCCAATAGGTGACAATGTCCACGCTACCACCTTGCGCCCAAACCTCAACCTTAACTCATCCTCTTTATGCGTCATACAATCAAAGTGCTCGCAGTTGCCAAACGCGGCGCATGCAGTATATAAATACGCACACTGGGTTGTTAGCGCGGTATGCGCGCTGCATTGCCGAGGCTTGTTCTCTGAGTTATTGGTTTAAACGGTTTGATGAACGTTATTATTATAAGTACACTCTGCCAACGAACTTGTCAAAATCAACGGGGTTCATGACTTGAGACTACGAACTGGTAAAGGGTAAAACCAGAGCCTTAATTCTGTTTACACTACTATGACGGATAAATTGAAATTGAATTGAGATTAGTCGAACCATAAAGAAACTATCCAAATCGGTTAAGATTTGAACGAAGATATGCGAAAAATAGTAAAAAAAGGTAATATACGCGTCAAATTGATAAGAACCTTCTTTTTGAAGTCGGTCGGTCTTATATCGCAAATAAATACAAAAACTTAACATGAACTTAGTTAATTAAGTGAATAGATACGCTAAATGGACAGGTGCCGTGACGTGTTTTTTTCTAAACAAATAATAAAACATTATATAAAGTTTATTGACCAGAAATCAAATTACTGAAGCGCTCGTGGCCTAGTCGAACCGAGTGATTGGAATCAATCATTTGAGTTACGCGACGGTGCAGAATGGGTGACCGTCCCGTGACTACCGCTAGTGGCATTTTTCCGAGCGCTTCCGTGCTTCGCAAGGCACGCTAAGCCGTTGGTGCCGGCTGTCATATAATGGCAGTCGTTAAGCCATGTCAGAGGCCTTGTAGGCGGCCTGATAACTTCTGAAAGTAAGGCCCGCCACTGTCCTCCAATCCTCCACCAACCCGGACTTGGCCCCCGTAGTGGAGTATGGCCTAACCTTCCTGCGATGCAGGAAGAGACCCGTACCCAGCAGTGGGGACATACAAGGGTTGCCATCGATATCGATATCACACTCGATCTCTCTCTCTCTCTCTCGGAGAGAAGGTCAATGAGAACAGCACGTACGGAAGTTGCCAAGTTATTTCATGTGTTGTTCAGAAAACAGGTTTATATTTACCGAGTTTTTGAGAGTACTTAGGTGAATGGAAATAAATAAAAAAATTGTCAGTCGTAAATCTCGCATTAAATACCGGTTTTATCAGGCTAAACATCCGTTTGTAGATTTGCCAATTAATTGGTGTTGTGAGTTTTGTGAAGTGATTCATTACTCGACTGCACAAGGAAAGAGGGTCATTTATTTTAGTTAACAGTGTCCCACCAAAAACATTCTGTAAAAACTACCCAAGTCTCGATGGAGGTGCTCGTTTATCTGTAAAAAGTGATAAAATCTAGACAAAGTCGTGCCAAGTCTAAGGTTCCTTACTGCGATCTGTTTATTATTAGACTTAATGATGTGTGACTTGGCCGTTGAAGGGTTACACAAGGGTAGATTAATGGAGATCAAACGTGAAATAAAGGAAACAGATCAATGCTACAAACACTATAATCATAATTTACAATTTGCCGTATCATTTGCGTTGCGTTCTACCTTCATTTCAGTTCAAATACCCGAAGCCAGCTGTTCATTCATATTGTTCCAGTCGTTGCACTTCTTCACGAAGTCCCCTTTAGCCTCAGTAAGCTTCGTGCCCGCGATTGCTGTGATGTTCGAGCTGCAGACGCTCGATGCGTCCTTCTTAGAGAGAGAGGACTTGATCGTCGGGTGAATGACCTTCGCCCAACACCTGCCCATTATCGACATGAGGCCTACAACTGACAGACCTAGTAGAAACCCCTGGAAGTGAAATAAAATAATATACAGGGCGTCCCAAAGTTATGGCACATGAAGGTAAAGTACCTTCAATATCGTAGATAGGGTGTTTTGCTGAAAGAAGACTTTATGTTACTTTTAAGTCTCATTCTCATTTAAAATTCTGCATGTAATTTTTTTTTTTTAAATACTTGCCTCGTTTGGGAATCGAACCGACTTCCACTTTTATGATGCCAATCGAAAAAATGGCCAAAAACATTTTTTTTTAAATAGAATAGAAATCTACGATATTTAAAGGTACTTTCCCTTCATGTCCCATAACTTTGGGACGTTCTGTATTGCACGCCATAGTATTTCTGAATGACTTTCATACACACGATATTCATACACTTGTATTGAAAGGGGGCCAATCGCGATTATTTATTAGGTAAAACGTAATTATAGTCTGTTAGCTTTAAGAATATACCTCGGCTACTATCGGATAGATTCGTGTAATAGAAATATCGGAACTAATATGACACTTGACTTTACATAACTTTTCAAAATAGTGAAGAAAATGTTTATACAGAGCAGGAAGTAGAATACTACTTCAAAGTGTAATAACACTCGTGTGCTTTCGGCGAAAACCGAAGCCTACTCTAGAGCCCGAGGTATATTCTAAAAGCTAACAGACTGTACACGTTTTTACCCTGTACCGATAGTTTAAAAGCTCCAAAGCGCAGAGACTATGAACGTTTTTGTCCTGTTGTTTTTGACAGAACATAGCGACAGATATAAAAATTGTGAAGAAAAGTTTTATACAGAGCAGGAAGTAGTATTACACTCGTGTGCTTTCGGCGAAAACCGAAGCCTACTCTAGAGCCCGAGGTATATTCTAAAAGGTAACAGGCTGTACGTAAAATAAAAGTGACTAGTTTTTTATTTGTATTTATGAAATCCCTTTCTAGTATTATGTAGGTATATTTTTCGTTCATGTCCTATGTTTTTTTTTTATTTGTGTATGTTTATTTTTATTTATTTCATATTTATGTACCGTTTATGTATGTGTATCAACTATAAAATAGTATGTTATCTAATATTGTTTAGTTGCGCCGACTACCCGTATTTCAGTTTCCGTTTCTTCTTTTCCGTCAATGGTTGTCTGGAAGAAATTACTTTTAGTAATAAGACCGCCACTTGTACTATACTGTTATTTAATAAGTCTCTTATGTAATCCTTGGTGTACATGCAATAAAGAATATTCTATCTATCTATCTACCCACAGTAATCGACTGTACTCGCCACTTGAGTCTACCCGTGACAACGGCAACTGCAACGCTGCCGAAATGTCGGGAATTAAGGCAGTTACGTTTTACCTAATAAATAATCGCGATAAGACCTGTTTATAACACCCATGCGACTAAACCTCCGCGGTATTAACCATGCTATTTATGCGCCACTGTCTTACAATCCTCCACCAACCCGGACTTGGCCCCCGTGGGGACATACAAGGGTTGATAACGATTGATGTGCCATAATGAATCAATCCTTGTATTTCCCCATTGCTGGGGATGTGCCATGCTGGGCAAAATTACTAATATTCCCGGACACGATTGTGACAATTACAAACGTGCGCAAGAGCAGAGCTACTTACTATCATTATTAATATCACCAATTTATTCAAAAGAAATCATGAACAAAACCACAATTACATTATTTGCCAAACTGCTTATGCAGTGGTCTATTCCGACCGAGTGATCAAAATCTATCACTTGAGTTAAGCAACACCAGGCGCGGTCAGGTGCTGGATGGGTGACCGTCCCGTGACTACCGCTAGTGGCATTTTTCCCGAGCGCTTCCGGGCTTAGCAAGGCACATCAAGCTGTTGCTGCTGGCTGTCATGTAATAGCAGTCGTTAAGCCATGTCAGAGGCCTTATGGCCGGCTTGATGACTTCTGACAGTAAAGCCCGCCACTGTCTTACAATCCTCCACCAACACGGACTTGGCCCTCGTGGTATCGTATGGCCTAACCCTTCGTGCGATGCAAGAAGTGAGCCATCCCCCAGCAGTGAGCATAATAATATAAGGGTTGATGTCGAAGTTATGCACAATTTAAGATAGAAGGTTAGCCTTGGATTAATTAACGTTACAACGGGTTTTGCAAATACAGAGCATAATCTTCTAAGAGAATAATTCGTTAGGCAGTCTAGTAAATACTAAGGACATAGCCAACAGTAGTACCTAGGTAACAGCAACAACATGAAGAACTCTTTTCCTCTAACAAATACATGCATAATTTTGTCTCATGTACGTTTTATCTTAGTGACGTATAGTGGAAATTACGCCGCTGTGGCATGAAACAAAACGTGTACGAAAGATCAGGCTGACGATAATTTTAGAACTGTTGCTAATTTAGATTCGGGCTGGGCTTCCGATAAGCTTAGAAAAGAAAGTGTGTCGAGATACTACAGCAATAGCGATAAATGAATACAAATTGAACAATGAATCGCCTACCAGGAGTGCTGAAACGTCAGGATTAGACTCTACTTTGGTCTATTTAAAAATGTCCTTAAATAAAAGTATTGAAAGCTAGAAAGAGGTACGAAACTGTAAGCGTAGAGATCAATGACTAATTTTAACAATGAATTATCTAAAGTCGTAACATTTAAGTTGTAACCCTCAATGAATTTAAAATTAGCATCACGATCATGCCAAAACAATTTCTGGACAGAGTCTAGAGCAAAAGAAATCAATCTACCAAAATTTTCCAAATAAAAAAAATTTTATCTACCAAAATTTTACAATTAAAAAATCAATCTACCTAGTTCACTTACCCAGCACTACACTACAAGTATCATCTCTGAAATTGGAACTATAAAAATTGAATAAAAAAAAAATCAAAAAAGCTATCATTATACGAGTATTATGTAATAGAATTACAATCAAATAATAATTTGATAAACCAAGAGTCAAAAAATAATAATAAATTAATAAAAGTCAGAGATAATAAATTAATGTCAATTCGGTTTTTCGTCCAGATTTTCATCAAAAGCTTTTTCAAATACATGTTGTTTATGTGAAAAAGTTAGTAGGTACTTAATATAATGTTAGTACTTAATATAAATTTTGCCAACTGCAAAAAGAGCTTTTTTCAACAGAAACTGCGAAAAACATGTGGCTTTCCTTCTTTGTTACTAAAAATGAGCAAAATATTTTTGGTTGTCCATCATCACCAAAAAACAGCCTTGACTTCGTACCATACTAGTTATACCTTAGAGGTTATTCGCCAAATCGTGAGACCTTGTCACAAATATCGAATTGCTCCTCATAACTTCTGGAAGACCGCCAAGTGGTCTAAGATAATCAATAGTGAATTGATAAACGTAATATTTGAAGAAAATTTGAAGCATTTCAATTATGAAATTATTTTTACAAAATGGTAACAAAAAAATGTGACTGGGAGACGTGGTGATGAAAATTATGTAATCAATCGTGTTATGTTCGTTCCCGAATGTATGTTTACTGTTGTGCAGTGCAGAAGCAGATTATTTTTCCTTTGAAGTGGCACATAATATTCATAAAACAGACTCTTGTTGAATAGTTACTTACAATACTACCGCCAAGGTCTGATAGGAATAAATTCCAATCGTAGTTGTATCTCTCTTCGTACACTGATACCATCATGGAGTTGAAGTAGATGTACATCTAAAACATACATATAGTATAGCAATTTCAAGTGTAGTCTGTTAGGTTTTAGAATATACCTCGGGCTCTAGAATAGGCGGCGGTTTTCGCCACTTTTCGTCGGTTTTCGTACTGATGATCGAGTTCTGGTTTCGAAATTAAGTGCCATATTAGTACCGATATTCTCTTACACGAATATATGCGATTCTATCCGATAATAGCCGAGGTGTATTCTAGAAGCTATCAGACTATAGTTATATCTGGTTAAAATCTCTCCACTTAAATGAAATGAAATGAAATAATGAAATTAAAATAAATTTATTAACACACACGTTTAGCTATTACTAAGACATTTGCAGTAGCCACCACACAAGGTCGGGCCTGAATCGTGGTGGCCTAGGTTTGGGTACATTGTGGCGTTTTTTGTTTTTGGGTTAAAGGAGTGTCATTTATTTATTAATTATTAGGAATTAAAATTACGTAACAAAGATAAAAGATTATTGATAAGATCAAAATGTGTGTTGAGTGAAGGATTGTGAGTGAGTGTATGTAATGTCACACGACTCCTCAGTAATTAGTAATTTGTGTCAAGAAAACAGCCATCCACATGACCGTTTACTGTGAGAGCATGAAAAAGCATGTTGCATAACTGACTAGTACTTTAAAAGCTAAGATTCCTTGAAGAGGCACCAGATAACTACACTGCTAGATTTTTTGGTAAGAGACAGACTGGCTGGCGAGATCTCACAGCCCTGCCATGACCTAAATATGAAGCTAATTGTGGAAATCTCAAGTCCAACAAACTGACTATCGACAAAACTCTGAGAAGTAACGTTTCCACAGCTCATGTCTGGTCAACTTATTTATCCTTAGGAATCTCACTTAAGGATAAAAAGGTTGACCAGAAATGAGTTTCAATAAATATGTAAAAGCATATACTCTGTGCCATAAGCTACTGTAACATTAAAGATTATTTAGATGACAAATATGTTTGGAATTAAAGTTAGTTCAATACCTACATGAGCTTGACTTCACAATAATAATTACATACAAATTGCCTAAAATTGTAGCAATTTTTTTCCCCAAAATGATCTAAATTTTGAAATGGACACCTAGTTCAACGTTCATGAAATCAAAGTTTCTGTGTTATTTTGAATAAAATCCTTCAGTTTGATTTGATTTAAAAGTTGTTTTAAAGTGATTGACCTACCTGTGTCTGCAAAGCAGCATCTCCAGTCCTGGTGATCCAGTTGTTAGTAATGAAGTCCCAGGTGTACCTGTCCTTACGGCTCGTGACGAAAGCGTTGTAGAGATACGAGTGGCAGAACCTCGGGCACCCCAAGTAATGGTGCTCCGTGTAGTAACTTAAGATGGAATATTACGTTGATTAAACGACACAAAAACCAATGAAGAAATACATCAAAGTAGGTAGGTACATAAGCCTTTAAAGACAGGGTAATGCTTACATGCAGACAATGCGAAGACAAGGAATAGACGTGCTTCAAATAAGATTCATTCCCAGCTAGTATACCTTTCACACGTCAATAAGTATTATTTCTGGTAAAGTATTTATCCAGAGCTATTTTCAAAATGCGCAATTTGTGATAAGTAAGAACTTTTGTTCTATATTACTTCCTTGGACTTGAATTTTTTGAATATAAAGCTTTTGTTATTTGTGTCCCACTGCTGGGCAAAGTCCTCCCCCACTAGGGTTTCATTAACATCATCTTCAGCCTACCGCTGCCCGAAGCTAAACGAGTAACATGTTAAGTTTATTCTTTAGTATTGATTAACTAATTTAGGAAGTAGATATAGAGCTTTTCTACTAACAGAAGACTTGAAGGTGTGTAGGCTAGAAAAGATGTCAAGTATAGAATACTTAGAGAAAAAAATGTACTGACGGCAACATCTCGATATAGATGTTCCCAAATTATCAGTATTGCATAACGACTATTTAAACAAAACAGCATTTTGTTAAACTATTTCTTTGAACAAACAAAATATACAAAAGTTCTCCCTTACTTGTAATACGCTGCAATTAGACTCCTCATGCCGCTGAAGTTTATACACCTTGGGAGCTCGCTCACCATCCAAGGTCCGGAGCACCCTGCCGCTTCCTCTACCAACCTCCAAACGTACTCGGTGGTGCACTGGCAAATTATCGTTTATATAAGCTCAGCAGATCAAAAATAAATGAGAGATTTGCATGCCGCTGAGTTTTTCACTTCATGATAATATCCCAAAACCGTTCTGATGATTTTGCCTTCAAAAAGGTAATAGACACTATGATCTGTCACCTTCCAGAGATTTCAAACTCAATAATCTTTTATATTAACTAATAACAAAAATGTTCAATGAATTAAAAATAATTACAACCCGTTTCACAATTAATTATTATTATTTATTCAATGATACTCATATTTTGTCAAATGATTGGGATTGAAGTAATTATAAATATCTGAAAGACTATAGGGACACAATTTCCAATACATAATGTTTAAAGCCTTTATGAACCGATTTCCTGAGACACTTAATTCGTACTGGAAGTTGTAAACAGACTCAGCGGTAGTACTTCAAAGGATAAGAAGTTATTCTACAGTATGCCACATTTTATAATTTGAGAATAATTCGAAAATTTACGTAACTTCTTATCGCACACATGAAATATGATTTCATTAACAACTTTCCTTATATTTATCCAAGTAGGTGAATATCAGATGGTCAACCGATATGACAGTAACGGCACACCGATTGGTAAAACAAATGCTGAAGAATAAGAAGAAGAAGAGAAGAAAACTGAAGTGGCATTCGATTGAACCATCCATGGCATCTCACAAGTAAAGCCGTGAGTAATATTCCGCATCGGACCTAATCATTACTAATAATTCATTGCATTAGTATAGCAGATGATATTTAAGCCGAATAATGTGGATCTTTCTGGACCATATAGGGCACGCAACATTATAATTATAGAAGGCTTCATGAAATGCGGACCAATCCCTAACTGTCAAATTAGTATGGAATTTGACTGACGATTGGAATCGCTCAGGATTTGGTGCAAGTAATTAGGCACCTGATCGAATCGAAGGCCGATTTTTCACACATTACGATTTTTTACCTCACGATTTTAACCGAAAAAATCTGTGAGATATGGAAAGTGTATGAAGATAAGTTGTTATTAAAAAGAAGTTGGGATTAAAAATTGCGCGAAAATAACTCGCGAACCAAATCAGTATGCCATTCGAACACATAGACCGTCAGAAAACCAAATTGTGGCGTATTATTCGCAAAGCGTGGTTAGCCTTACACATTATTACACTCGTATTACTTAACCATACAACTGCCGTTTTTAAAAATCATCATTATCTTAAATATACCTACTGCCATTTCAAGATTCTGCCATTCAGTGAATAAGGGAACGTAAGTAGGTAAACCCGTACTTGGTTAGCGCTATAGTTGGACTGGTAAGTGCAAGGATCGTCTTCGTCGCTGACCATGACGTACTCGTTGACCGTCAACTTGACGTCGACTTCTTCTCCCGTGTAGATGTACAGGTACTCGACTAGACCTCCGTTAGGGACTTCAACTTCTGTGGAAAACGTAGGATCATTAGGTGACAGAACAACACATTCGAGTCAACATTTAAATGCTTTTTTGAACGACTTCAAATAAGGAGAAGTCGGATTCTTTTCTTGTTTCGATAAAATGTTGAGTGCTTCGGTTTATTGCTGATATTAAAATAAATATCTCGAATCCAAGTAGCGTTTGACTTGCTACCTAAAATCCTAAAATATAACCTTATTCCTAAAATGTGAACTCTCTGAAACTGTTGTCTAGGTTTGTCAATATAATAAATTTTATTAAACGAATTTTTGATTACTCAAATTCTTATTATTATTATTATTAAATTCTTTATTGTACCTGTAAAGATTGTACAATTGGCGGGCTTAATACTAAGTAGTATTTTATTCTAGCCAACCAACAGGTGACGTGGAGAAGATGGGGGTAGTCACAAACGGTGAGGTGATATTTTATTGTAAAATATATATTTTTTAAATTAAACTATGTATTAATATGTACAATAATTATAAACATAAACATATACAAATATAATAATTAAGCACATGTATAAAGATGAATAGATAGACTTTATAAACATATAATTATAGACTTCATAATACTTATATTTTTACATACTTACGAATGGAATTACACTTTACTGTTCTGAATATGGAGATAGTGTTCCTGTACTCTACTCTTAAAGATGCCGACTGACGGAGCCTGGCGAATGTATAGCGGCAGCGCGTTCCACAGACGTACCGCTGTCACGGTATGTTTGTATGCTTACTATGTTTTAAATTTTCCATTCTTCTGAATTTTTCACCAAATAATTTTATAATAGTGTTTCTGATTTATAGTAGCACAATTTGATAGATATGATTAAAATCACATATTGCGGGCTAAACGGACAAAACATTCTTCTACGTACTACCATGCTTATTAAGTACGCGACATAGCCTTATTATTGTTTGCTATGATATAAACGTGATTTTCGTTGTTACATTAGCCTGAGATTTTATTTAAACAGTCTCAAATAAGCATCACCGCAAGATGGGTAGCTTATGCCTTTATCCAAAGCATCTCGAAAAGATGCCATTTTGACCACAAACAAGTGGCCAAGCTCTGGAATCTGGAAAAAAATTTATATCGTCCATTGAGTAGTAAGTCTTGATATGTTTTCCTCTTAAGTGGTATATAGGTAATGTGATGTGAAACAGCTGTCAGGCATGTAGGAGTATTAATTAATCACTGCATATAATATATTTGACCGTTATTTAACCATTTTAATGAATTATAGTTAAAGCTATGTAAAAAAATTGTGGAGATGTAGTAGCAATACCTATTTGTAAAAACTTATGATTAATTTAAAAACCTATTTAGAGGCTAAAAATTTCACCCATGCCGGGATTCGAACCCGCAACCTCTGGCTATCCGTGCCAGCGCTCTACCAATTGAGCCAATGGGCGACTCACGGCATCAGTGAAATTTCGAACCTCTTTACAATATTCTCTGTATTACGTACAGGCTAAAAAAAAGTAAATAAATATAATGTAAAGAGGTTCGAAATTTCACTGATGCCGTGAGTCGCCCATTGGCTCAATTGGTAGAGCGCTGGTACGGATAGCCAGATGTTGCGGGTTCGAATCCCGGCATGGGTGAAATTTTTAGCCTCTAAATAGGTTTTTAAATTTGTTCCTTAGCATGGGTTAGTGCATTAAAAATAAAAATAGTGTAACTTATGATTAGTTCATACTCTTCTTCTTTAGGCTATATTAGTCCACTGCTGGCCATAGCCCTCCCCTAGTTTATACTCTATTTGTGAAACATTGTAATTAGCTTTTCATTTAAAATATTTTTTTACTATGGTAAAATTATGGTTATGGTTATTATTATGGTTAGCTGTAAGTTTTCCTTAAGAACAAAATAAAATTATATACCACACGCTAACGGTGGAGGTAAACATCGAGGAAACGTGTCTGAGGTGTTCACATACACTTCACAGCACTTCAAATTACCAATCCGCGGTGGGCACGCGTGGCAGTTAAGCCCACGCTATCTTTGTCTCTTTCTCTCTCTGAGACAAGGCCTTTGCACTGCAGTGGGAGGTATTTTTTTTTTACATAGCCTCTTTTGTATCTCACTGCTGGGCAATATGGGAGATATATAGTTTACATAAAAGAGCACTAAAAAGCTAGGCAGTTTTTTTTACTATGGGCGAGCGAGAAAAAGACTCGAAGAAGACTCGAACCTCTATGTAGTCTGTAGACTCGACTCACCAGAAAACGGCTCCCTAGCGTAGTGGATATACACGTGGTACCCTGGCGGGTAGGTGCTGATGCTGTTGGACATATCGTCAGCGTAATGGCGGAGTGTCAGGGAGTAGCCGGTGGCCCGGGAGGCTTGCGTCACTACATCTGCAGGGCTGACGGTGAAACAGCGGCCTAACATGAATCCTGGGACGCTCGTTATAAGGACATCTGAAATATAGCAATGTAAGGTGAATGATATTGTTTGCGCTTGCCAAAAACGCTGCAACCTCCTTGCTACTTGAAACTTATTATTTTTGTATAATTCGTCTTTTGTTCTTACTTCCTGTAAAAATGTTTGCGCAAGCAACACGCTATAGTAAATATAATACTGATTCTATTGAAAAGTCGTCGTATTTATTCAATTTGCAAAAGAGATAAATCTCTTCAGATATTGATGATGACATGCATTAGGCAGTTTGGTAAAATAGTTGACGGTGTTTGAACTATAACCTCAAAAAACCAAATAAAGTAAGTGAATCCGGTATTCACAAAGGAAGAAAATCAAGTATTTGCAGCAAAACTTAATTAGAGAGAAGGAATTCTGGTTTTGAATATAGCACGTGATAGGGAGCATCTTATCGAAACCGGCATTTAAGCGTCATAGAGTCGAACAGCCTTTCCAGTAAATCGGCAACTGTAGAACCTTGTCGTATGTCGTATAATTGAGCTACTGAAAAACCTTGTCGTACAAATGAGCGACTGAAAAACCTTGTCGTATAAATGAGCTACTGAAAAACCTTGTCGTATGTCGTATAAATGAGCTACTGAAGAAACTTGTAGCATAATTAGCAGTTTTTGTGTGGAACAGGCGATATTTTTCGCTATATGCACGTCTTCGCCATAGCACTGTTTAAGTTGTTGTTTAGCCCAGTAGAAGTTGTTTGTTTTGTTAAAGTTGTGTTTTAGTAACCTATTAGAGGGTAAAAATTCCACGCATGCCGGGACTCGAACCAGCGATCTCTGGCTAACTGTGCTAGCGCTCTCCCAACTGAGCTAATGGACATCAGCGAAATTTCGAACCTCTTTACAATATTCTCTGTATTATTTACAGTCAGCGACATCGGGCTGAAGTAATTTGCATCACTTGTCCTTTGCACGGGTTTGTGCAACAAAAAGAATACTTATATAATTGTGTTTTAGTATTTTATTACGACATTATCTACAATCGTTTTTTTTTATCCAATGGTGTCGTAATACAGGGAATACTTAGTGAGAATTTCCCATAACTTCGTATGATGTAATTGATTTAAACCAAGAACGTTTTGTGGCTAAAACATCCTTGATGTAAACGCTTTAATACATAAAATTCCGAACTAAACTAAATAAATAGTTCGCTTTAATAAACCCCTCTCCCGTGTGTACTCACTCTCTCTGGACGCGTTCAAGCCATACTGGACGAAGAAGTCGTCTTGGTTATAAGTGATCTCCTCCCAAAGGTCGTCCAAGGATATGTTGAAGTTGAAGTTACGCCAGGTGGACGTGTAGAGAGGGTGAGCATACAGACCGTATTCCTGAAATGACAAGATTAGATTATCTAATCCATCAGGCCATATAGGCCTACCTCTGGCCATAGGCCTCCCCCATGGCACACCAGGTTTTTTGGCCTTCGACCATAATTATTCAGGAGCAATCTGCAATCCACTTCAGATTGTCTGGGTTACGTACTGAGCACACATACGCACACAATGCAAAACAAAAGACAAAGATTACTTGCACTTCAACACAATATAATCGCTTGTCCTGGTCCCAAACTAGGATACCCTGTGCTACGGTAACCAGGCCAGGATATCACAAACACGAAAATGTTTGTTTGGTATTTGAACAACTCAGAAATTCAGGGTTCCTCACGATGCTTCCCTTCGCAGTTAGCGAGTGGTACTGTGACTTCACAGATTAAGCTAGTACTTACCATCAGTTTATTAAACTTGTACTGGGGTTCCCGACAGAAGGTAACGCTGGGGTAAAGCAGCGTCTTGTTGAAATCGAAGTGCGTGTAGGTCGTGATTGGGATGTTCAACATCTTTTTCACACATGCCGTCAGCTGAAACATGAAACTATTTCAAACCATGTGAAGAATACTTTTTTTTACGTGAAACGTCTTTCAATTTGGTAATAGGGGGTTATATTCTTTTTAATGCACTAACCCATGCTAAGGAAAATTTTAAAAACCTAACTGCAAAGTAAGGTACTCGGGGCTGCAAGTGATACAAATTACTTCAGCCAGATGTTGCTGCCTGTACGTAATACAGAGACAAGCAACCGACGACGCGAGCTCCGTCTCTGCTCACCATGATTAAGCTCTGCGAATCGGAGCGAAACCTGGTCGGACTTTTCCGATATAACAACACCCGTAAGTAAATCCGGACTAAAAGTCTACAATACAGAGACTATTGTAAAGAGATTCGAAATTTCACTGATGCCGGTAAGTCGCCCATTAGCTCAGTTGGGAGAGCGCTGGCACGGTTAGCCTGGATGGATGGATGGCATGGATGGAGTTTTTAGCCTCTAAATAGGTTTTTAAAATACCCCCTATTTTTATCACTTATTTGCTTGATAAAACTGCATGCAACCAAAACATGTCGCCTCGGCGAAGGTTGTGTCTCTGTAACTACTGGTCGTATGCAATTCATTTATATATGTTTGAGCAGACCGAAGTAGTCATTACTCAGATTCTCTTAATTCGTGACGCTAGATGGCGCCAGTGCAGTGTAACACACTGCTTAGTTTGAGCTAAAAGATAGACGATTTTACGTTAAAAACCTATTTAGAGGCTAAACATTTCACCAATTTAAATTTTTAGCCTCTAAATAGGTTTTTAAATTTGTCCTTAGCACGGGACATGATTATACTATTTTTATTTTTAATGCACTAAAAATAAAAATAGTATAATCATGTGGGTACAGTGATATCGTTCCGATGTAAAACCTAACTGCAAAGTAGGTAGTCGGGGCTGTAAGTGATGCAATTTGCTTAAGCCAGATGTCGCTGCCTGTACGTAATACAGAGAATAGTGTAGAGGTTCGAAATTTAAATGATGCCGGTGAGTCGCCCATTGGCTCAATTGGAAGAGCGCTGGCACGGATAGCCAGAGGTTGCGGGTTCGAATCCCGGCATGGGTAAATTTTTTAGCCTCTAAATAGGTTTTTAAATTTGTCCTTAGCACGGGTCAGTGCATTTAAATAAAATTAGTATGATTTTACGTTAAATCAATGGTAGATTTCCTCACGATTGAAAGTTTACACTTATTTAAAAGTTACCTGCTCTACCACCAGGGCCAAGCAAATGACGACCACCAGCGTCTTTATCAAGTTCGGCCCCTTAATGCAGCGCACACACTTCTCCTTCACAGATAACCTTACGTTCTCCTCTACTTTTCTGATCTTCTTTTCTTTCTCCGTCATCTTCCAGAAGGATAAGTGGTCTGGGTTTAGAAGACTTATCATTTTTCACATTTCATCTGTTAATGTTTTAAACACAGAATATTACTGCAGTGAATATTGCTGTGTGGTGTCGGCCTAGAGAATAGCACCAACCCAAATTCTTCCCGCGGGTGTCGTAAAAGGCGACTAAGGGACTCAACCCGGGGGGTGAGCAGCAGCGCCTCCTGCAGTACAATTCTACCAAACTGCGATACCCAACTCGCATGCCCAGCGTGGGGATTATGGGCATTACCCCCTAATGATGGCACAACCTTGTGCTCATTAGGGGAGGGCTTTGTCCAGCAGTGGACTAATATAGCCTGAAGAAGAAGAAGATATTACTGCACATTCCAGAGCAGTGGTCGCGTATCGGTGATACGTTGGTGATACGGTGAGTCGCCCCTTAGCTCAGTTGGAAAGAGCGCTGGCACGGATAGCCAGATGTCGCGGGTTCGAATCCCGGCATGGGTGGAATTTTTAGCCTCTAAATAGTTTTTAGAAAATAAAAAATAAAAGTGATTGATAAGCACCGTATGGGGCTATTCGTACTATTCTGTTTTAAATAAAATATATTTCTATTTATAATTTCGTATTTATTCGATTTCGATATATTTTACAAGACAATTAATACTAGATAGAACAGAAAACTAAATTTAAAAACTGACATAAGTAAAAAAGACATGTGCAAAAAGTCCAAATAAAACAATAAAAAAGGTCTGTCGCCAACAGTGGTATTTGTAGAAGCTACTCGTATAATACCTACTCTCCAACCGTGAAGGAAACATAGTGAGGAAACTGTGTTCTGGGCACTAGGTGTTCAAATTCCGATCATTAAGAAATTCCAAGAATTGATATATCACATTCAAAATGAATGTTATTTACTTACCAATACTTGAAAACTGTTCCTTCTTTGAAGTCCACTTCATTAGACCACGTTGACTCTGGAACGAGCAATAGGGGAATGATGCAGGTCGCCCTAATAAAGAGTTAGAATTTATGGCAACAGTAAATTGATAAATTATTAATCGGACGATATTGCAGCAATTTGTGGTGACCAGAGGCTATCTATCGCTACACCGCTTGTCCATTTCATGCCCTCAATTGACAACGTTTAAATTTTCTAGCATACGTATTTTACTGTGGGCTAATTTTTCAACAGTCGGATAACTTTTATTTGAGGTATAAAAATGGCGGTTTGACAGCTTATGTATGAAAATTACGTCAAACCGCCATTTTTATTCCTCAGATAAAATTTATCTGACTATTATAAAAAATCTATATAACACTATAAAAAATATTAAGGAAACTAGATAAGAAATAAAACGACCCATATTTTTTTATTTTCGGAAATTCGATGATTTTCATTCATAATTTTCTGTTTGAAATTCGTCTTATTCTGAAAGAACTTAACCGCCAAATGACGACACACGTACGGCTTGACACCCTTGCCGACTTTTTAAAAACCATTGGAATTAAGAAAAGGAAAAGTAATTTCTCCGACATGACATTTGAATGAAATTGAAAATGACAACTGTCATATCATTTTCAATATTAGGCAACGGTACCTCCTCATTCCACCGTATGTGTGACGTTATCGCACATTTTTTGGTTTTTATTTATTTTCTCTAAAATTAAGCAAAAATAAAAATTCTAAATATTTTTTTCGTAATCAAGATAGCAAAATTGAGAAACGGTATTTTTAGTTTTGCGCGTTGTTAAATATGAAATGTGGTCAATTATCAACATTTTGAAATGGACATCTAGTCATGGACATGCGGGTTCGAATCCCGGCATGGGTGGAATTTTTAGCCTCTATATAGGTTTTTAAATTGTCTGTAGCATGGGTTAGTGCATTAAAAAAATATGTATAATCATGTGGATACAAAGTAGGTACTCGGGGCTGCAAGTGATGCAAATTACTACAGCCAGATGTCGCTGCCTGTACGTAATACAGAGAATATTGTAAAGAGGTTCGAAATTTCACTGATGCCGGTGAGTCGCCCATTAGCTCAGTTGGAAAGAGCGCTGGCACGGATAGCCAGAGGTCGCGGGTTCGAATCCCGGCATGGGTGGAATTTTTAGGCTCTACATAGGTTTTTAAAATGGACATCTAGTTTTACTTGTATCTTTCAAAAAGTCACAGTTTCTGTGTCATTTTGATTCAATACGTGCATATCTTTCCTGTGGGCTAGGCCGAAAAAGCTGTCAGGATGGCATATGTGCTGGGCAAGCTGATGTAGACTTTTCTAGCACTTTACCACTTAAACAATATTCCAGGCACTGCGGAGTCGAGTGGACTCACACTAGATGGGTGAAGGGACCCACCCATAAGTGCGAGAGTAGGTGCCACTCATAAGATAAGATAAGAATATTCTTTATTGTACACCAGAGCACATATTATAAAACATGTAAAGATACAAAGTACAATTGGCGGCCTTATTACTAAAAGCAATTTCTCCCAGACAACCTCATGACTGAAAGTAATTGTAGATGCAAAGGTAAACAATCTCTTAATCTTCTGTTGACATCTGTCACAGGTATATTTTTTTCGTATGCACTTTGGCCACCTGACAGCTGTTTACAATAGATTAACGGCCTGTTAGTGTATCAGAAACCGGGTGTAAGTGAGGTTGTTTGTATAATAGTGCATTTAAAAAACCAGCTGACAGCTGTTAACAGTAGGTAAAGAGATCGCAAACGAGAAACTGGGGTTAAGTCTGCTGGTAATATCCGGGTACTTCTTCCCGAAGCTGAATATTTTTTGCTTATCAAAATAACGTTGATCGTGTAAATTAATAAGCTCACAGCACTTGACAGTTCAACCGGACGCGGTTACATCAAAGGTCTTATCTGGTGAATTACGAGCTGTCGTGTTGGGCACTTGGTGCAGTGCCCTGCTATACAGGGTGTAATGAAATAACTAGCCTATCATACAAGTGTTAGTAAAAAAACGCAAAACCTGAAAACCATTTTTAAAAAACCTATTTAGAGGCTATAAATTCCACCCATGCCGGTATTCGAACCCGCGACCTCCCATCAATGGAGATTAGTGGAAAACCCCTGGCTATCCTTGCCAGAGGTCGCGGGTTAAAATCCCGGCATGGGTGGAATTTTTAGCCTCTAAATAGGTTTTTCTTTTAAATTGTCCCTAGTACTGGTTAGTACATTAAAAATAATATAGCGTGGAAACCAATTTTTCGGTATCAATTTTGTATTTCTTGCAAATAATATTGTTATATTGACTGACAGTTGTCCCCTCAATGTATCTCGACGAAAGTTTGTACGCACATGTTTTAAGTTTTAATTTAATTTCACCTTCTCCTAAGTTACAGGTTTTTCGCCTAGTTTAGGAGACAGGTTGCAACGACAAGAATATTGTACAATAGATGTAGCACCAAACGATTGTAGTCATTTATTGACATGTAAAATTTTGGTATTTAAAAAATAAAAAGAATATTTTCAATCGATCGCACAAACGAATTTCACGAAACGCCTTCCCCTTTCCGGTTACCGCCGATGTCTACGACGATACATAAAGTATTGTGAATAAAAATCTGTAATAAGCTACCAAACTACCCGATCAAGCACTAAAGAACTAATACCAAGATGTTATTATAAAATAGACGAATACCTAGAAGATAATACATTGAACTAATCTAAAAACAAATTAAAATACATACATACATACATACATACATACATACATACATACATACATACATACATACATACATACATACATACATACATACATACATACATACATACATACATACATACATACATACATACATACATACATACATACATACATACATACATACATACATACATACATACATACATACTAGGGTTGCCAACCCTACTATATAATATAGTATCCTACTATAATATTAGGGGTTCAAATAATATATTTAAAAAATATAGTATTTGAAAATAGTAGGCGAAACTACTATATTCTGAGTAAAAAATCAATTTTAATAATTTATATTCAAAAAATATTGAAATCAACAAAATTTTGGGCATAGTACTTTCTGAACAAAAAATTTCTTCTAAATAAACCGTGGAGAAATGGCAGGAAGTTTTTCTCTTAATAGATTCAGATTTGCCTAATATTTTAATAATCATAATCATTTCTTCTTTCAATTCCTGTCACTTCAGCATTCACAGAGAGCATACCTATTTTCGGTCATGAAGACGAAATGGAGAGACGAGCGTAACAGGGCTAGCTTGAATTTAATGGTGTTTTTTAACTTAAAACTTGATTGTAATGAGTCATTTGAATATTTTCTTAAAAATAAAAATATTATTATTAAGGCGCAGGGGAGTAAAAAATATTATTTTCAAAAATAAAGAAAATATATAACCACATACTATTTTTTTTACTATTATTTTGCCACATACTATAATTTTACGGGTAATAGCTTCGAAAATACTATATTTGTCACAAAAAAAGTTAGCAACCCTAATACATACATACATACAAAACCTCACGCCTGTATCCCAGAGAGGTAGGCAGAGACCAGGGACTGCCAATTGCCACGATCTTGCCAGATCACCTTTGCTTCATCAGCGTTCATAAGTCGCTGCATGCACGCACGCCGGTTCCGGGTACTTTTTATCTTTCCCTTTGCTAATACAAATAAAATAAATACAGATATATTGTATTAGCTATTATCTTAATTATAATAAAAAAACATTGATAGTCAACATAGAGATGGAGATAGAGATATGGAAAAATTTCGACAATGCCTAGAAAGATTGTCATTTATCGAAATATGTCAAACCGAAGATGTTTATATTGCATATGACAGTTTTTTGTAACTTTTTAAGTTGTTCTATGATCTCTGTTTTCCAATAAAGTCGAAAAAAATAAAAACTAGCAAAAAAGCGCGTTGCATTTCGAAAGGAATAAAAAAGTGTTCTAAGACAAAAACATAACTCTTGTGGCATTATAGGCATAGGCATTATACTCTTGCATCCAAATGACGCAAATAAACCAAATCTTCGTAATTATACAAAAAAACTGAAAAGAGTTAAGTATGTACCTATAGTTATCTATCAAAATGAAACAAACAATAAGGCAATACAGATGTCTAAAAATAAACAAAAAAACTACATGGAACATCATAAATAGCACAAAATATGCTTACCAAAAGAATCTATAGATAAAATTAAAATTGGCGACGTTTATATTACTGATCCGCAATTAATATCAGAGGCTTTAAATAATTTCTTCATTGACAACGTATCACAAGTCCCTGAATCCCAATGGGGGCTTTTCAAAGCGCCATTAAAAACAAAAAACAGTACCGCAAGTTACCGATAGATGGTGCTGACGTCATATAATATGTCAACATTTACGTCATTTAGGAAAACTACTGTGGGTGCCTATGTTTTTACAAAAATGCTCAATGCACGGGCTAGCCATTAGTTAAGACACAATTCACGTACGTATGTAATGAACAAAGTAAAAATACTTCAAAACTTTCAAATTTCGTTTCGAAACATAGGTAGTTTAGCTTAGATCACAGACTACAAAGAGATGTTTAGGTTATCACAAATAATAATTTGTGCGTACAACCTAAAACGCAATAAAAAGTATGATGGGCGACATTTGTTCTGCATGCAGCGCCATCTAGTTTTTTTTAATGCAATCAACTTACAGCTGTCATTGAAAAGCCCTTATTGTACAATAACAAGCTAATGGAAGCCAGGGCTAGATCGATGTTTATGTATCCAAGTACACCGCAAGATGTACTTAAAATAATAAGAGCATTAAAAAATAAAAAAAAGCATTGGTATATAGTATTTTCTAAGGTTAACACGAGCAGTAGACATAATTAAAACTGTTTTTATACGGATTTATGCTCGTTTATTACATTTTTACAATTTTCCAACGTTTCGGCACTTTTTCAGGTGGTGGAGCATTGGTATAGACGATATATGCACAGAGGTAGTAAAATCAGTGGCCGAGTTTATAGCTGTACATTTGAGTTACACTATAAATATCACAATAGAAAAAGGTGTGTTCTCAGAAAACTTAAAAATAGCAATAGTAAAGCCACTTTTTAAAAGACAGGATAGAGAGAGCATCAAATATTACAGGCCAGATGCACTTTTGACAATATTTTCATAAGTCTTTGAAAAGTTCCTTGCTAATGAACTATACAATTACGTAGTCAGTCAGTAGAATATATAACGGTAGCCAAGTACCTAGCTAGTTGTTACTCATTCTTCTACAAATTCTATTCTGAGTTCGCTGACAGCGACACCTATTCAATTTTGACTGAACTAATATACCTCTATTATTCAAACCCCAGGGTAGCAAACACTAGATGCTCGCTTTAGTCACTAGATGGCGCTTTTTGCATTTACCTAAGCCAGCGGCTGCACGAAGGGACGTTGGGAAGGGGCGCGGGAAAGACGCGATCTGTTGTATAGAATTTAGATACCACGCCCTCACCCCATCCCCTTTTGTGCTTTGGGATGCTAACTAGCGCCCGCCAATGGAATAAAAATCATAACTTGGTTTATAATACGTTTTTTTTCCTAAAGTGAACATCCTAAATCTCAACCACTATGAAAACTATTTTTAGAACCTACAGTCTGGAACCTAGGATCGAAGAAATTATAAGTACCTACACAAGGGGGTGCCGAAGCGCTCGTGGCTTAGCCGAACCGAGTGATTAGAATCAATCACTTGAGTTAAGCAACAACAGGCGCGGTCCTTCCTTCGCAAGGCACGCTAAGCCGTAAGTCAGCCGATAAGCCATGTCAGAGACTTCATGGGCGGCTTGATAACTCCTGACAGTAAGGCCCGCCACTGTCTTACAATCTTCCACCAACCCGGACTTGGCCCCCGTGGTGGAGTATGGCCTAACCTTGCTGCGATGCAGAAAGATACCCGTGCCCCAGCAGGGGGGACATACAAGGGCTGATATGTCTCGCCTAAAATGGATCGTTTTATTCTCTAGTAATACAATCTATCAATCAATCATTTTTTTGTGCAATGAAACGTTTCTCTAACTCTAGTTGAAACAATAAAAACTCAACTTCTAAATGGATCCGCTTTATTAATTAAACATAAAATATTTACTGCGTTTTCAAATTCATACATGTAAGGAATATGTCAGTTTAGCTTCTACTGTAATAGAATTACACACACATAAATTTATTATTTATAAAACTTTATACTTGGCTAAAGTGTATAAAATAAGTTACATTATTCGTACTCATTCATTCACATCAATACATTATTAAGTGATACTTTTAATTTGTAGTTTTTCTTATAATTAGGTACACATAAAATCAAGCAGTACAAAGCTCTGCTGCCGGTTTTTGAATTGATAAAGTTTAATGATTACTTAGGTAATAGCTAAAGTCTCTTTCGGTCCCGTATTGTGTTTTGTGTTTAGAAATTTGAAGAGACAGACATTGAAATGAAATGAAAAGGTTTTATTTAAAGTAGCGCAGAAACTGCGGCTTAATGAACGTTACAATTAAAACTATGTGTTCATTTCAAAAATCTAGATCATTAGATCACTTCGGTCCAGAAAAAATGGACAAAAAACTCCTTTTTTAAGGACATTTAAGGACTAGTGGTTAAATATCAGTTTAGTTTGACTTAACTTAACGTAAACTCACGCCTGTTTCGCAGAGTGGTAGGCAGAGACTATGGTCTGCCACTTGCCTCGATCCTGACAGATCTCCAGTTGGCAGATTACTTAGTAAAATTCTCAATTCAATAACTGGCAGTTTAATGTCTCTTTAAATGACAGGGGCGTTTTATTAAGGCGCTTAGGGGCGCTAACCTTACATGAGAGTGTTTTCATAATAAATTAAGGTGGTTCGGGGTGCTGACTAGAGCCACCACTGGAATAAAAATCATAACTTGTTTTATAATACTTACGTTTTTTTTCATAAAACAAATATGAAAAATCTTAATATCTGTGATAATTTTTAGAACATAAAGAATGTAGTACGGTCTATTAATAGTATTTTCTAAGGTTAACACGAGTAGGTACTAGACATAATTAAAACTGTTTTAATACGGATTTGACTCATTTAGGTATTATATTTTTACAATATTCCGACGTTTCGGCACTTTTACAGGTGCCGTGGTCTCGGATGTAAAAATATAATAAACGAGTGAAATTCGTATTAAAACAGTTTTAATTATACCTATTAATATTCTAGGATTATTAATCATATTAAATGGAAATCGATTAAAGCCCTAGATTGTTTATGCTACGTTCTAAAAATAGTTGTCACAGTTGTTAAGACTTCTCATGTTCACTTTTAGATAAAAAAGTATTACCTATAATGCAAGTTATGATTTTTATTTTATTCAGCACCCCGAGCCACCTTAATATATTATGGAAGCACACTCATGTACAGTCGCGTGCCCAAAAACATATAAACAAGTAAGAACCTTGTCACATTAACCTCTTCTAGTCTGATGTATGAGAAATTGACTATTTTGACTTGGACAAGGTACTGAAGTGCATACACGTTAGTACTCGTGATCTTACCTAGAAGTATTATCGGCCTAAGAATACTAAATACCTAGGTACCATCGCGTACAACACACCCTACTTACTCAAATAAATATCACTCAAAAGGCACGCAAAAAAATCCTAATAACTATAGCAAATATTCAACTTAAGTCTAAATGACTTGGTAACTAATCGGGGAAGAGTAAGAGATTTTTGAAGGAGTTGGATTACTCAGTGAATATTACTATCTGAAAAGGCTTAAAATTTATACTTCGCTTACACATTTTGAAGTATAGAGGCTGAGACAGACGAATGACACAGGCAAAAGCATAGGCAGCGTAAATAACCCACATGAAGATACACGAATTCTTCTTTCAGGCATGGTGACAGTTAATAAGACCTGAGATTTCGGCACTTAGCCTCATTGTTAGCATGAGGTGCCAATGTTTACACTTCAGACAAAAGGGTTTCCTTCACAATTAGCGAGTGGTATTGCTACTATTATTGGTATTATTAGTGGTATTGCTACTATTATTGGTATTATTAGTGGTATTGGTACTGTGTGGTGTCGGCCTAGAGAATAGCACCAACCCAATTATCCCGCGGGTGTCGTAAAAGGCGACTAAGGGACACAAACCGGGGGGTGGGCAGCAGCGCCCCCTGCAGTACATTTCCACCGAACTGTGATCCCCAACCCGCATGCAAAGCGTGGGGATTATGGGCATTACCCCCTATGATAGCACAACGTGGCGCTCATTACGGGAGGGCTATGTCCAGCAGTGGACTGGTATAGCCTGACGACGACGACGACGATTGCTACTATAACGTCACAAATTTGCATAAAGTAGAAAATCTAGGCCTTCCAGATTGAGAACTCGGCGTTATAACACCGCTGTGGGAGACAATGTGGGCGTGCCCAGTATGGATTGACATGTTATGTGCTTATTATTATGCGAACTCTTCCAATCAGTCCATAATTCACCCAAAGAAATGCGTGTTTTCTGTCTTTGGGCCCTGCCTTTGCCGTTTGCCTTTTCATAAGCCTTTTTCTCCACTACACTACGGCGAAAAAGCAGCGGCTTACATTTTACATTGTATATTTACATTCAGCAGACAGAACGTAAATTTTTTACGTTGAAATAAATTGTAGTGAATTTTTTTCATGTTGAATACATTTTCATTCAATAAGTAATGCCAAGCATTAGGACAGTCATGGTTACTTAAAAAAATGTAAAAATGTAGTGATCGGTAGAGAAAAGTTCAAAATTATAGGTAATATATACATCAAACAAGAAAGTAGAACGAATGTTAACCAATCGCCAAGATAGACCAATAATTGAGGAGGCAGACTGACATTAAAAAATAACGCTTTGGGAAATAGAATGAGAAAAACGAAATAGGGAACAAAGAAGACCGATGATTCCGGAGCCGAATTAATTTCATTAAGGATCATGTAAATTATAACCATCATTACTAAAATACTATCACAGCAAACAAACGAAATATTATAATCTATTCAAAATTATCCTTATTTAAGTAGGTACAAAAACATAATCTGGGGCCTGAATCTGCAGAGGCCAGGGTTAGCCACTTGCCACAATCCTGTCAACCATCTTTGCTTCATCAACGTCCACACAACAGTATAGACTACAAATTTACTTTGTACCAAACATAATAGCAAAGGAACTTAAAAACACAGCAGTGAAAATAGACATAGGGGCAACATTTACAGCTGAATTTCCCCTAAATTTGGACTTTATAGTATTAGTGATATTCTTAGCCTTATTCACGAACTTATCGAGAATGTCGGACCTAGGAGTGACGTCACAAGCGGTGTGGCTTATAGCCTCCAACACGGGAGCGGAAAATACCCTGAAGTTGTAATCCGAGGCGTTTAATTTGCCGTACATCCAGATTGGTATCCTATTCGATAGAATCCACAGGGTCTGATTGTAATCCACCTTGATATCAGTTGGGTAAACCATGGTCACGTTACTCATGAAGATTCTGCCCTGGTTCTTCATGTTATAAACTTTGTTAGACGTGCGCCAGCAAGCTACAGCGTTCAGGTTTACTAACGAATAGAAGAGGACTCCAGTGTTCGGATCGACAAAGGCCGCGCTGGATTGAGCGTTAGGTCCTCTGTTCCCCAGCAATTTGAAAGCGTTAAAGTTTTCTTCGGCAACGGATTGATTTCTCAAATACTCAGTCGATACGGCGAATTCGTTGAAGCTCGACATTGGATGGAAGTACAGAGTGCTGAAGTTGTCCGCGTTTGGCGCTGATATTCCCATGCCGAAGATTGCGTCCGTCCAGCTGAAGTTGTAACCTTGGACGTTGTAATCGCAAGCCAGGGGATCTGGGTGGAAGAAGTGGTGCGTGATCCTCCAGGATTCATTCTTCTCCCAGGAGTAAACCACGATGCCAGCATTCCCGAGGTCACCGGCGTACGCATAGGTTTTCCCGCAATCCGTATCCTCAATAGCGATGTTTGCGAAACTAGAGTCTTCCTTGATCTGTTCCTTAGGAATATTGTACTTTCTAAGCAGGTTGTCTGTCTTAAGATCGTAGACTATAATCGCGGGTGAATGCTGTGTGGTATTGGATTCCAGATTTGCCATCTTTCCGTTGTCTAGGACCCAAAGACGTCCGCATTTGTCAGCCCTGACTCTGAAGGGTGAGATAATTTCCGCAGGTTTGCCGTCACGGCCGATGGAGTGGGCTGCCCAGCTGGGGTACGGGATGAGCTTCGGGGACCTGGTACTGTTATCTGAAAATCAGAGTGGGCTGGCATAAATTGATATGTAAAAAAAGGGATAGTCTGTGGTTATAGGGATCAATGTAAAAAATTATATCTTCTTTCACGCTTTTTGCAAAAGTGAATATGTACCATAAATATTAAAACTCGTAATGCTGATAGCTATTTTCAGAAAGTAAGCTTAAAACATATGGTCAATAACCTAGGTCTTGATTCGGTTTCCGCTAAAAGTTACACTCTAGGTTTTTGGCCCTACGTTCTAGGCTGTATTTTCAGCAAATATGGAATATAAATGAAGACAAATTCGTTCTACGTTGACACTTAAAAGTATCAACGAAGACCGAAAATATCTGCACTTAGCATAGTAACTCAGCGCTTACTATGCTAAGTGCAGCATAACTCAGCGCTTGCTTCATACAATGGCCCACCATTGTATGAAGCAAGCGCTGAGTTATGTTAACACTACAGACACTAGGAGTTCCTCACGATGTTTTCCTTCACAGTTAGCGAGTGGCATTGCTACAATAACTTCACAACTGTACGTAACTTAGAAAACAAAGACATTGGCATGCCGGCACTCGAACCCACAACCCTTTTAAGAAGTCGGCGTTCCCTCGCTACATTGCCACCACTCTCAAGTGTCTAGTGTAAACTTGCATAATAACCGGAGTACAGTACTACACATCATAAAAGTCCCTTCGGGAATCTACGTTCGCGCAGACTAGGAAAAAGTGTAACGAAAGTACCCGAAGCTATAAGTACATTCAACATGATCTTTAACAGATACGGTTAAGGGGCAGAATTGATTGCCGCAGTAGCGCTACCTATTTCGCTCACGCTAATATTGCCAAAATAATAGTCACCTGCATCGATGACTTTGAATCAACCAATAGCAACAAAGGCGCGCGGCCTGCCATAAAATGAAACTATCTGATTGGTCGATCAACTTGCCGCATATCCAAAATTTGGTCATCTGCGCAGGTACATTCGCGAGACTTACTTCTTGTGTAGCACTGTACATGTTGCAAGAATTATACATTCCGATATTGAGTTCACATTCAACGACTCTGTTGCTATACATGACCCATTCATAATTATGTTCCCAACAAGTCGAGCGTCATGTTTGTAAACAGGTTTGTGTACAAATATCGGACGAACCAGTTGGTTCGTCCGAACGTAAACACGAATGATAGGTGCCGAGTGGTACAAAGTCGTTACGCAAAAAGTCAGCCGTGAGTTCATTTAGTGAAGTTTGTCATCAGTTTATCCAAACGATAATGGATTAAATTTAATGTTTTATTACTTTTTACTGTGAAGGAAAACATCTTGAGGAAACCTGAGTTTCTGAGGTGTTCAAATTTTTTTTTTATTTAGTTATTTAAAGTGAGAAAAAAAATACATGCAATACAATGCCTCCCATCCCCCAAACCGACAAGGTTTATCTGTGGATTGGGTTTAGTAATCACTTCCTTATCATGTTGTTGGAAATAGTATACTATAAGTACTAGTGCTATGCTATACCAATACCTGAGCGCTTGAAATTGCCGATCCCCGATGGGGACGTTTCAAGGCTACATAAAAAAATATAAGTAATAAAAAAAATACTGTTTTCATGTAGCCTACAATGCGTCGAACGGCTATGCCACATGGCGGGAAAGTACCTTGAATATTGTAGATGGAACATTCTAAGCTGCATTCATTTTTAAATAATTACGTGGTTGAAACGGGAACCAGACTGGCTACACAGAAAAGTACCCCTGTGGCTTTATCATACCGATCGAAATGCTTTGGCTCAATAACATAGTGACAGAAATATACGTTTATACGTCCCACTGAAGGGCACAGGTCTCCTCTCAGAGAAAGAGTACCAATGGGTTTAATTACAACGCATGCCAACCGCGGATTGACACTTTGAAATATCTGAACAACTCAGACACGCAGGTTTATGCTACACTAACTTCACAAATGTACGTAACTTGTATATAAAACTAAGTCATTATACATGCCAGGATTCGAAGCCACATCTACGGAATGCCGATCCTGTGTTTTACCGCTGCGCTACCACCGTCTTAAAAATACAACGCAAATGAAGTCGCAAACACGTCAAGCATAGAGTTCTTTTTACACGTACATTAATTAGTGCATAGTCATATATTAAACGGGGCGAATCGCGATTATTTACTAGGTAAAACGTAATTACCTTAATTCCTTGCTCGCCACTTCAGTGTACCTATGACCACGGGAACTGCAACGTTGCCGAAACGTCGAAAATTATGGTAATTACGTTTTATCTAATAAGTAATCGCGATTAGACGCGTTTAAAATCTGAATATTTATGAGCATCGCGACATATTAAGAAAGACCTACCTATTATTATTATTTTAATTCGTTATTGCACTAATCACATGAGTAAATGTAATTAGTAATGTAAGCCTAATTCAACAAGCATTCTCTTCCAGTGAAGCTTTGGTGTTGAAGAGACCGGCAAATTTTATGTTAAGTACTTCAGTATTTCTTAATGATTCGCGATATTCATACATAGTTATATATTAATCGGGTCCAATCGCGAATATTTATTAGGTATTTACATCGGAAATAAAGTAATTACGTTTTACCTAATGAATAATCGTGATTAGACCCGCTGCGATCCCCAACCCGCATGCCCAGCGTGGGGATTATGGGCATTACCCCCCAATGATAGCACAACCTTGCGCTACGGCGCTCATTAGGGGAGGGCTATATCCTGAATGAGTAGAAGAAGATCCGTTTAATATATAACTACGTACGTACACGTACTTAGTACACGTTAGTACACGTCAGAGTGCTTTGCGAGTTTGACAGATCCAATCGAATAACTTTACTAGGTACCGCGTTAATCGAGCATTGAGTAGTGAGTATGAGTAAGTTAACCGTTCGAACTGGAAAACGCTGTCACAGTACAACTCGCACTTGCGTTTATTCGTGTTTTGGCTGGTGAACGTGTTCACTTCTCAACGTAAACCATTACAACTCGCACTCAGCAATTTTAATTTCCATACTTGTCGCTAGGTGGCGCTTCCTCAATGCCATAGAAATATGAGTTTACGTTAGCGCGATCGAATAGTTAAAAAACTCGCACTAAGCACTCAGTACACGAAGATTTTAGGAACGGCTCTAGTCTAGATGACTCATCCCGTCCCACCCCTGCGTGTTCTCTGTCGTGAATCAGAGAGCATTGGGCCGCCGCAGACAATTCGTGGGTCTTTTATTTTTGCTATAACAAGGGACCTAACTGACCTACAAAGTTTTATAAGGGCAGCCAGACCTTGGGATTATGGCGCGCAGAAATGCCAAAGAACGCCTTGCTTCGCAAGACTAATAATGCTTTCTGGAGTGAGCCATCTAGAAAGAACAAATAGTCTAGTTGGGGACTAGAAAAGTGAATTCCAGTGCTGCCTTCACGGGTAGTAAAGTTTGAAAGGTCAATACACCACGTATCTAGGGTACCTTTTAAACTATATCCAAGTATTTTTTAATGATTCGCGACGCTTATACATAGGTACTGAGTCTACCCGTGACCACGGCAACCGCAATACGTATTACCTTATAAATAATCGCTATTTCTTAATGACTTAAAAATGGTGTGAGCAAGTTGTCCAATACTTTTCTCTAATAATTGACCGCGTTGGCTCACCATTCTGGAAATTCCCCGCGTGATTTCTATTGATTGAAATCGTGTGATGTTTTCATAGGACTGTCTCACTCGTGTAAATATGTTTTTACATTTAGCATTTGCAGTGTTTACGTAAAGTGTTACATCGGTGGATAATACAGTCCACTGCTGATTTAAGTGTCACACATCACTTGACACGCTTGCATTTTATTAAACCTACCACTGTTCGGAAATCACAAATCGAAACTCTATTGCAACGAAAAGAATTTGCACTCTGTTGAATGTCAAAGTAAGGTAAGGTGGTAAGAATATTCTTCATTTATTTCGGTTTCATGTTGTTTATTGTTTTTATATTTCATGACGAAGCTTTCTGTAAATGTTTGGATTGAATACGCAGAGCCGGATTAACCTTAAGGCAGAGTAGGCAACTGCCTAGGGGCCCAGAATCGACGGGGGCCCACTGCAGTCCGCAAAAAAAAAAAAGTTTTATGGATCGAAAATGATAGGTAATCAACAATCCTATTCTTTTTTTTTCAACGCCACATACAGAACCATCTAGTATCTAATATTAGAACTAATAATCCTAACTAATTAATAGAATTCGAACTAATTAATATAATCGCTTAAATTCATTGTCGATAATGGCAAGTGAAAATTATGTATTGGAAAAGGTCCACATTGAAGAAGTCGTCAAAGATTTTATATCTAAAAAAGTTAGAAAAGCCTATATTTAAATTAACAGAAGGACTGAAATTACTTCACTTTTTCTTTTGTTTATTGCGTTTGGTTAATTTAATATATCTTTTAAATTAAACATAACTGAGTCGCGTTTAATTTTTCAAGTACCTATACATAGAAATTGTATTCAGAAATGTGGGTAGAAGGCAAAAAAAAATACTTAGTCAGTCAGATTAGGTAAAGAAAAGGGGCCCGAAAATTGTACTGCCTACAGGCCCATACAGGGTTAATCCGGCTCTGTGTATACGGCACGCCACGGCAGCGGTCGGAAAAAATGCCACTAGCGCTGCAGTGGTCACCCATCCAGTGACCTGACCACGCCTGTGGTTGCTTTCGATATCAATCCTTGTATGCCCCCACTGCTGGGGCACAAGACTCTTAATGCATCGCAGGAAGGTTAGGCCTTACTCCACCACGGGGGCCAAGTCCGGGCTGGTGGAGTATGTTGCTTAACCCACTCGATTCCACTAGGCTACGAGCGCTTCGTGTTCAAGTAGTTGTATAATTGTGTAGTTTTTATATGTTTTTTTTTATAAGAGTAGTATGGAAGATTTTTTTTTATAACCTCAATCACGTACAGCGTAAGGTAGTCCTGTCTACAGCAAGGAACCTATGCACACGTGCCCTCTACAATAACGTTACAATTTACAGTGGCAATTTCACGCATTGCAATACACTGTTGGCGTAAAGAATCAGTCCGTAAATGAATCGATTCGCTCTTAACGGCATTAGCGAGACCTCAATCTCCTAGAGAAGTGTGTCAGAGCGTAGAGAGAGTATTGGACGCAAACGTATTTTTACGTCGCCGGTACGGTCTGTTCATCGTACTTACCGAACTGGCGATTATGGGAATAGGGAGAGCCTAAATTCCTATTGTTGCGGAGGAGACATATAATTTAGCCTTTGCTTCTACGAAATGAGATGATTTATACAGCGTCCAATGGCATGAATTATTCCACTTTGCCCCACTACGCCGCCCCACTGGTGGGGCAAAGTGGAAACCTAAAATTTGACAGTGGAATCTGCCCCACTGAAACTCGATGTAGTCGACCTAGCCCACAGGCAAGACAAGACAATATTAATATGTTGAGGAGACATAATGTCACCAGCAGGTGGAATTGATTAATCTACAAGCCAGTATATGCCTTCAAACCCAGGACCAGCCAGGCCAGCGGTCTATCAATGAGGTACCAACGCTTCTTAATGTGATAGATAGTTAGAAGGTAGGTTAGGTCTTCTTATATTCCAACGCCCATACCCTCTTTTTCTCTTTCAGGGAGAACGCCTGTTCTTACAAGGAGTTCTTGTACAGATGACTATAATCAATGCCCTAATTAATGCTCTATCGAATTCGGGATTAAACAAAAAATAACTGTGTGTAAAACTATAAATACTTTTTTGAAAATAATAAATGTGGAGTTTCTTTGTTTGTTTCTTCTCCACATGATTATTTAATTGTGAAACTAACAATGTTGACATTCATAGTTGTTAGTTTCACAATTTAGACAACAAACTACTTGGCATTTTGTTTTTAAGATTAATAAAAATATTGTATAGAATCAGGCGTTACTTTGCGGAAATCCATAATAGCATTAAAAAGTGAATATTACTTTGCTAAATTCCGCCAAAAATCTCACAAGCACCATGCGGTTAGTTAATGCACCGCCCTTCCTCCCACTTTTTCAAGCAGAAGCAAGACACGAATACATCACATCATTTTTGGCGGAATTTAGCAAAGTAATCTTCAGTTTTTAATGCTAAATAAAAACATATAATTTTTTCTTCACTTAGCGTGTCGATACCAAGCCATTGTAGTGGAGAATTTCCTAATCAGCGTTAGACTCGCTGATTGCTGCCCAGGGTGCGCCAGACGTGCGGGCTCGATATTTGATTTGACCGTAGACATTTTTATTCTACCTGTTCCGAGCAATGCTAATTAGAATTTAGAATTTTAGAATTTAGAATGAACCTATTGGAATTTAGAATTTAATTCTTTGTTAGCCTGAGTAAGTTGATAGTTACCTAATCTACCATTACATTTTTGTTGCCTAGTCCTCCGTAGAGCAGCGGCAGCCCAGTGGGTAGAACAATGGACTCTGAAGTGAGACACCAGGTTCGATTCCCAGTGCGGGCCGGTAACAATGACAACTCGCTAACTGTGAAGGAAAACATCTTGAGGAAACGTGAGTGTCTGAGGTGTTCAAATACTAAATAACGTTTAAAATTTCTAATTCGCGGTAGGCACGCGTGGTAATTAAATAAATAAATATTGTACGAGCAGAGGCGGGTTGTGTGATGGTCACTGATGCCCTACTCTGCTGTACAGGGATGATAAGGATGTATGATGATTATGATGTAAAGTCTGATTTGCTATTTCTTGATAGATATTTAATAAACGAGTGCTCGCCGAGGCGGCTGATAGAGTACTGGATACATATACGAGTAAAATGCCAAATGTGCGGTTTGGCCCGTACAAATATTCATGGACATATTACACAGATCTCGTTAGTCCTATACTAAGTACAACTAAATGACTTGTGTTATAGGTGCTAACTAGACGATAGATTTAATACAATAAATACATAGATAACACCCAAGACCCGAGACAAACTAGAAAAGTTCGATTCTTAGTTTGACCCGGCCGGGGATCGAACCCGAGACCTTCCGTTTTACAGTCAGCGTGCTAAACCGCTGCGCCACCGAGGCCGTCAATTAAGCCCATACTCTCTCTCTCTTTCTCTCTGAGAGAATGCCTGTGGCCTGCAGTGGGATGTTTATAGGATACATATATTTTTGCGCACGTGGCCTAGTCGAATAGAGTAATTGGAATGGATGGGTGACCGTCCCGTGACTACCACTAGTGGCATTTTTTCCGAGCGTTTCCGTGCTTCGCAAGGCGTGCTAAGCCGTTGGTGCCGGCTGTCATGTAATGGCAGTCGTTAAGCCATGTGAGAGGCCTTATGGGCGGCTTGATAACTTCTGACGGTCAGGCCCGCCACTGTCTTACAATCCTCCACCAACCCGGACTTGGCCCCCGTGGTGGAGTATGGCCCAACCTTCCAGCGATGCAGGAAGAGACCCGTGCTCCAGCAGCGGCAGTAGGGACTTACAAGGGGTTGGTATGATCATATATTTTTTAAGTAAATCGTCAGCCTCACCTTTCAGGTCGATGTAGTTCAAGCTGGAGGGGACTCCGGGCCGCCTCCTGTGGACGGTGATGAAGAGCCTGTCTCCGTAGACCTCCAGGCCTATCGGTACGTTGTTTTCCGGGATGAACTCTCCGCTGTCTATGGCCTGGAAGTAACAAAAGCCGAGTTAGTTACAGTGGTCAGCACCAGTATAACGAAAAAGCCTATCGTGTACATAGGCTGCTACTTATGTATGCGGAATCTGGGATTCCAATAATTTAAACGCAATGTCTGACCTCCATGGTCAAATTCGTTCTTTTTTTTAAATACTGGCCGCTAATATTTTTCTCTTATATACGTTAGTGTTTTGTTTTTTTTTTGTTTAAAATGTCATATCGCTGAAAAAATGGAACTCACTCGTGAAAATATTCGTGCTATGATTTATTACGATTTTCGACGTGGTTTAACGCAACAACAGTGCGTAGATCAATTAACTTCGACTTTTGGTGGTGAAGCTCCATCAAAAACGACTGTGTATCACTGTTTTAGTGAGTTTAATCGCGGGCGCAGTAAGCTCACGGACGAAGTTAAAGAAGGTCGCCAGAAATCCGTGGTTGTGCCACAAAATATTGAAGCTGTGCGAAAACTAATAATGCAAGACCGCCATGTTACGTATCGCGAGATAGAGGCTATTCTGGGCATATGTATGACGAGCATTCATAGGATATTACATGGACATTTGTCTGTAAAAAAAAATTGTTCGCGTTGGATCCCGCACAACTTAACTCACGATCAAAAAGATGCTCGCGTCGAATGGTGCAAGAAAACCTTAAAAAAAATTAACGGAGGCGACTCAAAATCTGTTTATAATATCTACACAGGTGACGAATCCTGGATCTACGCGTACGATCCCGAAACTAAACAACAATCAACAGTTTGGGTGTTTCAAAATGAGCCGAACCCTACGAAAGTGGCTCTTGCAAAAAGCACTGTAAAGCAAATGGTGGCCTGCTTTTTTGGTATTAATGTCCATGTGGCTACAATACCACTGGAGAATCGAAGAACGGTTAATTCGGAGTGGTACACGACCATTTGTTTGCCGGAAGTATTTGAAGAAATACGCCATAACAACCAGCGACTCAGAATCATACTTCACCATGACAATGCCAGCGATCATACATCTCAGGATACAACTACATTTTTGGATGGTCAAAAAATAGAATTGATGGGTCATCCACCGTACAGCCCTGATTTGGCTCCCTGTGATTTCTATTTATTCCCAAATGTAAAGAATAAATTACGTGGTCAACGATTTTCGACCCGTGAAGATGCCGTAGATGCGTTCATACAGCACGTTTTGGAGATCTCATTCAGAGTGGAAAAAGTGTTTTACAAATTGGTTTCATCGAATGCAAAAGTGCATCGATCATAGTGGAGAATACTTTAAAACACAATAAAATCATATTTAGCCATATATATTTGTTTATTTTTTCTATTCCGCATACATAAGTATACAAACCGGGGGGTGGGCAGCAGCGCCCCCTGCAGTACAATTCTACCAAACTGCGATCCCCAACCCGCATGCCCAGCGTGGGGATTATGGGCATTACCCCCTAATAATGGCACAACCTTGCGCTCATTTGGGGAGGGCTATGTCCAGCAGTGGACTAATATAGCCTGAAGAAGAAGAAGATACATAAGTAGCAGCCCTCGTATCAAGCGTTTATCAATCAATCAGTGGGTCGGTCGATCCTTCAATCTATCAATAAATCGGTGGTTTAGTCAGTCGGTCATTTCAGCCGGGGCTACAAGGCATTTTAGTATTTACAAAATAAAATAATAGATCAAAACAAACTTAAACATAAAAAAATATATTCTCGATTTTTTTTTTAAATTCAATTCAATTCAATTTGGTTTTTCTTCCACTACAATCTACGAGTAACTTTGTGGCATATGTCTCCCATGTGGAACGCCCAAGCATACTAGTACAGTAGACGCACCTACCTATACATGTGTGCACTATATCCACTTAAGAAAAAAATATAAAGGTGGACCTCCTGTCGATAGTACCATCGGCAACGTGGCATTACCTGCTGCCGGGCCTCCTCAGAAGGGAACTGATAGTCCAGCTGTTTCCACTCGAAGAGTATGTCCAGCTGATCCATGCCGCTGCAGAGGAAGGCCAGCTGGAAGAGCAGGAGGGTCCGGAGTATCGCCCCCATGTTGGTCTGCACCTGGAATTTAAGGGCGGGTGTGAGATATTTGTTCATCAAAAGTACAGTGCTACACAAGAAATAAGTCTCGCGGATGTACCTGCGCAGATGACCAAATTTTGGATGTGCGGCAAGTTGATCGACCAATCAGATAGTTTCATTTTATGGCAGGCCGCGCGTCTTTGTTGCTATTGGTTGATTCAACGTCATCGATGCAGTTGACTATTAGTTTCAGTCAACTGCTAGACTTAGTTGATGTCAATAGGTGTCAATCAATTCTGCACCTTAACCGTATCGGTTAAAGATCATGTCGAATGTACTTATCGCTTCGGGTACTTTCGTTACACTTCTTCCTAGTCTGCGCGAACGAAGATTCCCGAAGGGACTTTTATGATGTGTAGTACTATACCAAGAAGCAGATCGGTAGAACGCCTAACTTCTCAATCGGAAAGCGTGAGTTCAAATCCCACGGCACGTACCAATGACTTTGTTTTTTATCGATATCAACCCTTGTGTGTCCTCACTGCTGGGGAATGGGTCTCTTACTGCATCGCTGGAAGGTTACGCCATACTCCATCACGGGGACCTAGTTCGGGTTTGTGGAGGATAGTAAGGCAGTAGCTGTCACTGTCATAAGTTCTAAAGCAGCCCATAAGGCCTCTGACACGGCTTAACAACTTCCATTTCATGAAAACCGGCACCAACGGCTTAACGTGCCTTGCGAAGCATGGAATCGCTCGGAAAAAATTCCAGTAGCGGTAGTTACGGGGCGGCCACCCATCCTGCACGAAGTTAGTTAATGAGTTATTGCTTAAATCAAGTAAGTTCTACCGCTCCGCTACCACCGCTACAACTTATGACAAAATCAAACTGCTTTCATGTCAGCAGCTGTCATCTCTACAAATAATCGTGGGTAAGGTCGTCGCTAAGTTACTGTGACTTCAGTGAAGGTCAGTAAGTACCTACACTTATTGCATTCACACCGATTACAATGTTTTCATCCGACTGCGACAGTAAAAGAGGATTGTGTTGTCGGGGCTTGTGTGTATGTTTTTGTTTTTGTATTCAAGACACGGCAAAACGGCTGGACCGATTTAAAAAAAATAGGTATCAAATGAATGGCCGGACATAGGATTTTTAATAATTGGATTTTTCTTTCTCATGCTATGTTTTGCTTCATCTTTTGCGCCGTATATTTTTATGATTATGATCGGCTAAACTACAGCACTTCTGATTTAATTATTTATGTTGTGGAACCCTTTAATTAATTATTTAGGTCTTCAGTTTAATGACCAATGTCAATTTGTTGTATTGGTTGCTTTCTAATAAATAAAATTAAATAAATAATGTGTCTATCAATGTAATATGCATGACGAAGGTTACCTGTCATATTAGTTTCTATCTGCTGAGGCTTCATTGACCGCTAAAATTGAGTTTGTCTTGTCTATTACTTTTGAGCAATCGGTTCTTTTTATTTTACACAATAAGATTTTTTATTACCTTCGTGATTCTATAGCTTCATAAATAAGCAGCATTTGATTGATAATTAATGTGCAAGCAGTTAAAAATGCGAGGTTTGTATAAAAGATATAGGCAAGTGGCAAACAGGTGAGCAACAGAGTGCTTAGTGCGAGTTTGACAGATCCAATCGAATAACTTTACTACCGCGTTAATCGAGCATTGAGTAGTGGGTATGAGTAAGTTAACCGTTCGAACTGGCAAAACGCTGTCACAGTACAACTCGCACTTGCGTTTATTCGTGTTTTGGCTGGTAAACGTGTTCACTTCTCAACGTAAATTACAACTTAAATTACAACCATTACAACTCGCACTCAGCAATTTTAATTTCCATACTTGTCGCTAGGTGGCGCTTCCTCGATGCCATAGAAATATGAGTTTACGTAAACGCGATCGAGTAGTTAAAAAACTCGCACTAAGCACTCAGTAGACTGACCGACCTTAGGTTGGTTTATCTTTAATTTAAAAATGAATCGCTGAATGTGTTGGTAAGCGCAAATCTCGAGAGCAGCTGAACCGATGTCGCTAATTCTTTTTTTAGAATATTCCTTGAAGTACGAGGATGGTTCTTACGGAGAGAGAAATAAAAAAAAATAAAGGATCTACTTTTAGGCGGTACGAAGTTCGGTGGGTCAGCTAATATAATATAAAGCCACCATTATGTATTTAGTAATTAAAATTCCATCTGTTTAAACTATTACTTTTCAGTATACCTATGTACGAGATATATATTTGGGGTCTAGCTGCAGATCGTCACCGACCATTCCCGATAACAAGCCTTGTATATCCCCATTGCTGGGGAACAGGTCGCTTCCTGCATCGCACAGAAAGGTTAGCTCTGACGTATTATTGTTATTGAGGGGCGGCGGGTAGCACAGTGGGTAGAACAATTGACTCCGAAGCGAGAGACCCAGGTTCGATACCCAGTGCGGGCATGTACCAATGAAATGGTTTTCAAAGTCTAGAAAACAAAGTCAGTGGTACATGCCCGCACTGGGTATTTGAACCTGGGTCTCTCGCTTCCGAGTCCAATGTTCTACCCACTGGGCCACCGCCGTATATTTAGGGTCTATATTTGCAAAAAAAATTCAGATGTAGGTAGGACCTATTTGTTCCGAACTCATCTAAGCCTTATATTATACTAGCTGTACCCCGCTGTTAATTAGGGCAAATAATTCATATTTCCATGGGAATAAAATATTTTCCCGCAGTAAAACGTAGCCCATGTGTTTATCCAGGGTGTCAGGTAATTCCATATAAAATTTTATTAAAATCGCTCCAGCCGCTTAGACGTTAAGAAATAGCACACACAAATCTCAAGCTCAAGAAACTATCCACATTCACATTTATTCACGAAAATAATATTTTAGCTTATATTATTTTTAATGCACTAACCTGTGCTAAGGACAATTTTAAAAATTCTGGGCTGATGTCGCTGCCTGTACGTAATACAGAGAATATTGTAAACAGGTTCGAAATTTCACTCGCCCATTAGCTCAGTTGGAAGGAGCGCTGGCACGGATAGCCAGAGGTCGCGGGTTCGAACCCCGGCATGGGTGAAATTTTTAGCCTCTAAATAAGTTTTTTAAAATATTTTAGCTCACAAACGTCCGAATTTATAATATTAGTGCGATGTGATGACGACGTGATTATACATACATACTTACACACATACGCAACAAGAACGCTCCCCTTTACTTTCGCAGTCAGCAAAATGGCGAAAACAAAGGAAGTATCATAAAATTGTCAGCTTAAAATAATGCAGTTGCCCAATCGATCAGCTTGCCAGGCCAATGTGAATGCTCTGACCTTGGCTGGAAAAGTTATATTTGTAAGGTCACGTGCGTAATTGGCAGATATTGTAGTCAAGTCAGCAATAAGGAAGAGGTGGAATCAGAATGGTATTATTTTCTTACGTAAGCAACTTGTTACAGAAATTAATTAATGTCCTTGTAAACCGTTGTAAAACCACAAATTTTATAAATGTCGAAGAACTTGTTTCGTCCGTAAATTAGGACATTTTGTCATATACCTAATTTGAATTTGAACAAATGATGTCTTTGATTAGCATGTTTTTTAAGGTAGACTATATGCATCCCACTGCAGGCACAGACCTTTTCTCGGAGAGACAGTGTGGGCTTAATTAATATGCGTGTCCACCGCGGATTGGGAATTTCAAGCGCTGAGGTTTTTGAACACCTCAGACACAGGTGTCCCACTGAGGTATGTGAAAACCTCAGACACTGGTTTCATATTATGAAACGCGCGGATTTATATATTTATATATTTTATTATATTAATATGACATTTACATACAGGCACATACATTGCTTCAGGCCCCACACTAGGATACCCTGTGTCGTGGGAACCAGAAACAACGACATCACAAACATGTAAACATCCAAGACCTGGGTTTTTTTTTATTTCCAGCCGGGATTCGAACCCGGGACCTCTTGCATTGAGGACATGAACAGCGAAAACCAATTATTTGATCTCAATAATAAAAATACATGATTATATTCTTTTTTGTTGCACTAACCCGTGCAGAGGAAAATTTTAAAAAACTATTTATAGGCTTAAAATTCCGCCCATGCCGGAACCCGAATCCGCGACCTCTGGCTAACCGTACCAGCGCTCTCCCAACTGAGCTAATGGGCAAGTGCCGGCGTCGCCGTAATTTCGAACCTCTTCACAATATTTTCTGTATTATTTACAGAGTAATTTGCATCACTTGCAGCCCCGAGTACCTAATTTGCTGTTAGGTTTTATTCGCGGGTTGGAGTCCCGGAATGGGCGGAATTTTTAGACTCTAAATAGGTTTTTAAAATAAAAATACAGTTCACAGGGCCAATAACAGACATCCACAAATAGTGCATAACTACAAAAAATATAATTAAAACTGTTTTTATACGGATTTATGCTCGTTTATTACATTTTCCAATTTCCCGACGTTTCGGCACTTTTTCAGGTGCCGTGGTCCCGGATAACTGTTTTAATTATGTCTACTGCTCGTGTTAACCTTAGAAAATACTATACAAAAAATATACCACGACAACGCTTTGTAATAAAAGTATCATGTACTAGCTGGTGCCCGCGACTTCGTCTGCGCAGGATTAGTATTTCGAGTAGCTTAATTATATTAGCGTGCCGTACAAAAGGTTTTGGCAGCGCACGCCAGAATAGCTCGCAGATGTTAGATTTTTTCCTACTTATTTAACATTTATCGCCATATTTTGGACAATTCACACAATATCCTTATAAATTGTAGCCTGTGTGTTACTCTGATGTATAAGCTATATTATTTAGTTACAATATTTTCGGGGCTTAATCGCGTAGTAATTTATTGCTATTTTTCCCAGTCTTCTCGTGACCACGATGACTGTAACGTCGTCGAAACGTCGATGTAAAATATCAATAAATTACTACGCGATTAAGCCCCGAAAATATTCTAACTATGTGTACAAGTCGCGAAAGTTTAAATTAAGCTATATTATTGTAAAGTTTCATTAAAATCCATTCAGTAGTTTTTAACTGAAAGAGTAACAAAGATTCATCCAACCATACTTACAAACTTTCGCGTTTATATTATCAGTAGGATAACATTATCGTTAATATTACCGCGTATGTATTAATATTCAGCGGTGGTAGCTCAGTGGGTAGAACCATAGACGGGCAAGCGAGAGCCCCAGGTTCGATCCCGAGTGCGGGCATGTACCAATGACTTTGTTTAATTTCAAAGTTACGTACATTTGCGAATTTGCAGTCGCAATACCACACGCTAACGGTGAAGGAAAACATCGTGAGGAAACCCGCGGCTTGGTTGGCTCCGCACGTATTGACTAGTCTTTCCTGTGGGCTAGGCCGACTAAGCTGTCAGGATGGTATAGGTGCTGGGCAAGCCTACACCATCTATAAAACCATGACCCAGGCACTACAGCGTCGGAGTGGTCCCTTCACCCATCTAGTGTGAGTGAAGATACCACTGGACGCTGTATAAATCATCTCATTAAGTAGATGCAAAAAGGCCAATATTATTATTATTATTATTTATAATTTTTTTTTTTTTTTACTTTTTTTATGCAGCTTTTATGTACTACTCATATCACTTGTTGTGACAGCTTATGTGTCTGTTTGTACTAACGTAAAACCTGTTGGCATAAAAACTTCTTCTATGGAGTTAGACGGAGTTTACACGTTCAATCTGGCGTCAGTCAATGAGCGTTTTTCCTTTTTTTTTCTTAGTTCTATGAGATAATCTAGATAGCGTCATGCGTTTCTACATACAAATTTGTGATTCGTAGCAACCAATGTCAAAGTTAGACCACAGATTAATCGAAATCAAAAATCGTCAGGGCAAATCGTGATCCAGTAGTAACAGCCTTCGTCTTCGTTTATATCATAAATCGGTAACCAGTAAATCAGTCCTTTAACGTCGAGAAAAATCCACAATCCAAAGCAGACTCCAAAATTCCCAAATAGGTAGAACGTATTTGCGCACTTATCAATCACCAAACGACAACCGCATTTTTTTAGGTAAAACAACCATCACAAATTCCACAGAACCATAGTTTTCTTTTTTGCTTTGACTTTTATTACTAAGGAATCTAACTAAATTTGACATAAGGAAAAACGCTCATTTCATCAGTGTGGTTAGACTGACGGCAGACTGATTGTCTATTCAGTGGACTGGTGGACCAGACTGATGGATATTCGAATATTTTGATGCTTCATCAGTCTGGCATCAATCCGAGCTTGATCAAGGTCACGGGCTGAACTGACGCCAGACTGAACGTGTAAACTCCGTCATACAGCAGTAATTTTTGGTAAAATAGAGTGATACCATAGCAATAGAAGGCCTCTATTGTTTAGATCCAGGAAAATGACCTAAGTGAAGATGATTTGATAAGTAACCTCTAATTGTGCTATGCGAAGGAGCACAGAATTTTCAAGTGGCCATAAAGTGTCCGCAATTTTAAGCGCTGAGGTATTCACACAATTCAGACACTCAGGTTTCCTCACGATGTTTTCCTCCACGGTTAGCGAGTGGTATTACTACCTACTATAATTTCCCAAATGTTCCGTATGATTATATTCTTTTTAATGCACTAACCCGTGCTAAGGACAATTTTAAAAACCTATTTAGAGGCTAAAAATTCCACCCATGCCGGGATTCGAACCCGCGACCTCTGGCTCTCCGTGCCAGTGCTCTTTCCAACTGAGCCAATGGGCGACTCACAGAGATCGCGGGTTCGAATCCCGGCATGGGTGAAATTTTTAGCCTCTAAATAGGTTTTTAAATGTTCCGTAACTAACAAAAAAAGTCATTGGTACAAGCCCGCACTGAGAATCGAACCTGAGTCCCTCGCTTCCGAGTCCATTGTTCTACCCACTGGTTTACCGCTGCTGTGCGGTGGGCTTGCGAGGTAATTGATCCCATGAACTCACTCTGAGAGAAAGGCAGTGCCCTGCAGTGGGACGATTATCTTCTTATAATATAAAAATGAATCGCTGAATGTGTTGGTAAGCGCAAATCGCGAGAGCAGCTGAACCGATGTCGCTAATTATTTTTTTAGAATATCCCTTGAAGTACGAGGATGGTTTTTACGGAGGGAAAAATAAAGAATCGACTGTTAGGCGGTACGAAGTTCGCTGGGCCAGCTAGTCCATAATATAAAAATGAATCGCTGAATGTTTTGGTAAGCGCAAATCTCGAGAGCAGCTGAACCGATTTTGCTAATTCTTTTTTTAGAATATTCCTTGAAGTACGAGGAGGGTTCTTACGGAGAGAAAAAATCAAAAAATTAAAAAAGCGATGGTAGGAGGTACGAAGTTCGCTGGGTCAGCTAGTAGTAAATAAAGCCAGATGTCGCTGCCTGTATGTAATACAGAGAATAGTGTAAAGAGGTTCGAAATTTCACTGATGCCGGTGAGTCGCCCATTAGCTCAGTTGGAAAGAGCGCTGGCACGGATAGCCGGAGGACGCGGGTTCGAATCCCGGCATGGGTGGAATTTTTAGCCTCTAAATAGGTTTTTAAAATTGTCCTTAGCACGGGTTAGTGCATTAAAAATAAAAATAGTACAGGAAATAAAGTGCTAGTACAGGCGACAGCACATCAGCCTAACACGCACTTACTCTTCTCGAGTTAGTAAGAATGATTTTGCAATAAAAAGTGAAGGTTTACCCGCTGCCGACTGTTTGCAAACTAAATCGGTAGTTGACCTACATCGGGAACAGGTGAGCGATAAGCTTTACACACATGGTGTTGATATATTGACTCCCGACCTAAAACAATATACGTACTGAGCAACAAAATGTACGTACTACTTTAATAATTTGCAGGGACTTTTATTTTCCTGTTATAAGACTTATAAGTATAATAATACTAATATTGGCCTTTTTGCATCTACTTAATGAGATGATTTATACAGCGTCCAGTGGCATCTTCACTCACACTACATGGGTGAAGGGACCACTCCGACGCTGTAGTGTCTGGGACATGGTTTTATAGATGGTGTAGGCTTGCCCAGCACCTATACCATCCTGACAGCTTAGTCGGCCTAGCCCACAGGAAAGACTAGTCAATACGTGCGGAGCCAACACAGCGCGGGTTTCCTCACGATGTTTTCCTTCACCGTTATAAGTATAAGGCATAAATTACAAGTCTATAAAGACAAACCAAGCATTCGTGGCCTAATCGAACCGATTGGAATAAGTTAAGCAACAGGCGGTTAGGTTAGGTTAGGGTTAGGTGCAGGATGGGTGACCGTCCTATGACTACGGCCGGGGCATTCGTGCTTCGCAAGGAACGCTAAGCAGTTGGTGCCGGCTGTCGTGTAATGGCAGTCGTTGAGCCATGTCAGAGGCCCTATGAGCGGCTTGATAACTTTTGACAGTAAGACCCACCACTCTCTTACAATCCTCCACCAACCCGGACTTGGCTCCCATGTTGGAGTAGGTATGGCCTAACCTTCCTGCAATGCAGGAAGAAACCTGTGCCCCAGCAGTGGGGACATACGGGGGTTGAGACAAACTACAGCAACCAGGTATAGTTCACAAAATGCTAACACTAAATTTCGATGAGGTTTCTGTGAAGTAATAGGTATTTGGTATAGTCTGTTAGCTTTTAAAACTCGGGCTCTAGAGAAGGCTTCGGTTTTCGCCAGTTTTTGTAATGATGGTTAAGTTCTGATTTCGAAATTAAGAGTCATACATAATAGTTCCGATATTTCTATTACACGGTTAAATCCGATTCTATCCGATAGTAGCCGAGGTGTATTCTAAAAAGTAACTATATATAATTTTGTTAAAGCGCTACGCGTGCTTAATTACTGCGTGTTATCTAATTACTTATCGCGATTAGATTCATTTAATACATCACTTTGTAAGATTTTTCTCGAACAAATAAATTTATTCTTATTCAATTTAAATTTGTATATTAATTTTCACATGCGGCAACGGAGTAACGAATCAACGTAATTTTAATAGTGCAGAATATGTGTGTCGTATAAAATCGACTAAGAAATTAAAAAACTAAGAAATGCATTACGAGACTATTTTTCTTAAGAAAAACACTCGCCGATTAAAATACCAAACACCGTGAAAAACTGCGCAGCCAATCAACTACAACGTATTGTTTCCAATTTCGCCCTTAACCGTTAGCCGATAGGGTGTTTTTTTGTTAAACTGACGTGCAATGGAAGTATTGAAAGTACTTGCGCCAATTTTGTACGTGGGTTAACGGAAAATTCAGTAGAAAACGTACCTACGCCATTTTAAGTGCGTTGTGGCAATTATATAACTTCTAAATTACTGGCTGCAATTTGCCTAAGCATAACACAAATTGGCTGATGCATATACGTAATGAGATGATTTATACCGTGTCCAGTGGCGCCTTCACTCACACTAGATGGGTGACGAGACCACTCGGACGCTGGAGTGCCTGGGACATTGATTTTAGGTGTAGGCTTGCCCAGCACCTATAATATACCATCCTAATAGCTTAATTGGCCTATCCCACAGGGCAGACTAGTCAGTAAGTGCGGCCAACCAAACCACGGGTTTGCTCGCGACGTTTTCTTTCCGTTAGCGTGTGGTATTTCTACTATGCAGTCGCAAGTGTACGTAACTTTGTACATGTAAATAAATTAAAAAAGTTATTGGTACATGCCATCACTGGGGATCGAACCTGGATCTCTTGTTTCCGAGTCCATTGTTCTACCCACTACAATACCACCGCTTCACCATCCCTAGGCAAAAACGGTCGTTCAAATGCACTGAACTTCGAGAATCCCAGGTCGATATTCGGTCTTCCGTATATGCTATCAAAGAAAGAAAAGAAAGAAAGACATTCATTATACCAACCAGACACATCACAGAAACAAAATAACCAGATAAATTGACATGCTATGAGCACAACATAAATGAACGAAATACACAATAAACGAAACAATAAGATACTTAGGTTTAGCCTGTGGTGTGTCTTAATTGCCACAAAAGGTGAGTCAGCGTTGCGCTGAGGGAGTGAGCGCTGATTTAAAAAGATGCTAAGCAGAGTTTAACATGTTTTACAACTTCACCAGGCATCTGCACACATTAAAAAAAAACAATGTGTCCGTTAGTCATATTCTTTTATAGTGTGGAAGCAAAAGGTTAATGTAAGGAATAATATTTTCCTAACGTTCACACTAGTGTGACGACGTTCAGTGACAGTGTAAAAGTGAAGAATAGGAATAAAGTTTCTTATCCTTCACACTGATGTGACAGAATAATGTGAAGGTCAGTCTGTCGCGCCATTGATTAGGGCAAATAAAGATAAGATTTTTTTTTATTCACACACAAACTGTACAAATTATATTGTGAAACTCCTGAGCTGTGTAAAATACTTACCTGTGTTAAAAATATCGGTGCCCTCCCCAGTTTAACAATTCACAAAGAACGTTTGTATGTGTGTGTTTGAGTGAGAGTGTGTGTGTTTTGATTTTGTAGATATCTAGAATATTCTTGATTCAATGAATATTCTATTGATGACGACCTCTGTGGCGTAGCGGTAGCGCATCTGCCTACTATGCAAGAGCTGGGGACAAAAAAAACCCCAGGTCTTGGATGTTTACATGTTTGTGATGTCGTTGTTTCTGGTACCCACGACACAGGGTATCCTAGTGTGGGGCCAGAAGCAATGTATGTGCCTGTATGTAAATGTTAATGTTGTGTTATGTAGACCAAGAATATCTTCTATTACATAAAAATCTCGTACACACAGTGTTATCGAACTACTCCGATTTTTCACCGATTTTTATACAAATATACGTGTATATTTGCTAGGCCTGAGAATATGAAGCGCTCGTGGGCTAGGCGAACCGAGTGATTGGAATCAATCACTTGGTTAAGCAACAACAGGCGCGGTCAGGTACGGGATGGGTGAGCGTCCCGTTACTACCGCTTGTGGCATTTTTCCGAGCGCTTCCGTGCTTCGCAAGGCACGTTAAGCCGCTGGTGCCGGCTGTCATATAATGGCAGTCGTTAAGCCATATCAGAGGCCTTATGGGCGGCTTGACAACTTCTGACAGTAAGGCCCGCCACTGTCTTACAATCCTCCACCAACACGGACTTTGCCCCCGTGGTGGAGTATGGCCTAACCTTCCTGCGATGCAGGAAGAGACCCGTGCCCCAGCAGTGGGGGCATACAAGGGTTGATAACCAACGAGGATATGTCACCGGCTAATTAATATGGCAAAACATACCGTTGGCCGGTACAGCTAGTAAATATATTGCATTGCAGGAAAACCTACTAAAATATATGTGAATGTATTTTAGTAGGTATTCCAGCAATGCCCAAGTTGCTGCTTATAAACTAAAACCACTTGAGGAAAATTGCAGATCGGTTGGCTGCATATAATTATATATTTATTGTAGGGCTACTTACTAAGCCTATGTAATCATTCTAGCCCGCAGGAAAGACAATGGATAGTATAGGTATTACAAGCCTTATCCATCTAAAACAAACAATGTAATAGGCACTGAAGCGTCTATGTGGTCCCTTCACCCATCTAGTGTGAGTGAAGGTGCCATTGCATGCTATATAAACCATCCCATTACGTAGATCCTCTTCTTCTTCTTCAGGCTATATTATGTAGTCCACTGCTGGACATAACCCTCCACTAATGAGCGCCATAGCGCCCTGTCTTCAGCTTGCAGCATCCAGCATCTGCCGGCAGTTTTTCGCAGATCGTCATACCACCTGGTCGGAGGGCGTCCTACACTACGGTCTCCACTCAAGGACATGTTTACTCCAACGGTTGTCTGTTCTTCGCGAGATATGCCATGCAGCTCGATAATTGATTGATTGATTGATAAATAATTTATTTACATAAGACACACACACGTATACAAAGTGAAGCCATAAGAATCTGGTTACAAGTCACAGCACGAAGAAATAATAAACAAACAAAACAGTAGCATTGGTACATGAAAAGCGAAACACACAGACAACTAGCCATGCACGGTACGGCAATGTACTGGACTAAGAGTGACCAACGTAGGTGTGGCAAACATAAATGTGCTCCGACTCAGCATGTGCTGGAAGTTCGGAAAAAAAACTTCAGCGCTGATATTCTGCCGGTACCCGGCAATTCTCTGAGCTATGTCGATAACTTTGGTTCTCTGTCGGATGCATTCGTTACGAATCCTATCCTACGTAGATACAAAGGCCAATTATTAACTAATCTGATAAAATGGGATGGCGTTGAGCCCACATCATCTATCATCACGAGTTGACCACATCATCATCTCACTTTACCTAATTTAGTGAATTTCCCAAAGAAATTTAGCCTTTGCCTCTACGTACTGAGATAATTTATATAGCGTCCAGTGGCACCTTCATAGATGCGTGAAGGGACCAATTTGGATATTTTTCAAGACAGCCTTGGCACTTTTAAGTCTAAATTAATTTCTAATATCTAAAAATTCTTATCTTACGTGGTAATAACATCTACAGTCTATTTATTCTTACTTGTCCAATTTACTAAACAAAATTCTACCCTTAAACTGTGACTTTTTACTTCAAAACAGCCATATTTCCATAAATAAAGTAACTTGGAACACTCTTTTAGATAACACGCTGCCAATTTTATAAACATTGTTCATGAATCATGCATGATAGTTCATGAATTCGCGAGAAAATGTCTAGTTTAAGCATCTAATCTCAATTTTAAGGCTAGAATCTTGTTTACTAAATTGGACAAGTAAGAATAAATAGACTGTATATTATCACCGTATTGTAATATTACATTTCTAGTTGTCTGCGTATAACTAAGTCTAAAAATGTTGTGTATATACCTTTAATTGGCATAATCCTAGCCCTAAGTCACTTTTAGTGAATAAATGAATAAAATAAAAAATAATTAAATAAACGACTAGCTGTGCCCCGCGGTGTTACCTTGCGGTTTATGTGATATGTTCTTCATCTATCTATATATAATAAATAACAGTATATTTCCATCGGAATACCGTCGCTAGCTCGCTGCGCGGTGCCCTTCCCCATGGCCGTTTCCCCCGTGATTTATTTCCTGTGACACACGACTTACGTGTAGGTACGCCTTGACGGAAGCGAAAAGTACCTTGCGAGAGGTCGTGCTATATATCAGTGCCGGCCAATCTTTCCTTTCTTATACTAAGCACCAATTTTACAAACTTGAGGGGCTACGGGTCGGTTACTGTAGATAGATAGATAGAAAGAGAACACTTTTATATATTAAACGGGTCAACTGGCGATTACTTATAAGGTAAAACGTAATTACCTTATTTCCCGACGTCTACCCGAGACCACGGCAACTGTAACGCTGCCGAAACGTCGGGAAATAAGGTAATTACCTACTAAATAATCGCGATTTGACCTGTTTAATATATAACTACACTCTGTTTTTTAATTCGATGCAAAAAACATTTGACATGTGCCGGGGTCGTAAACCACCAAAATCTATCATATTTGTTGATGTACTATTATGTGGGCATCAATACAAGTAACATACATAACAAATGCCCTTGTATTGATGCCCATATAATATAGTACATCAACAAATATGATGGATTTTGGTGGTTTACGACCCCGGCACATGTCAAAGGTTTTTTTCATCGAATTAAAAAACAGAGTTTATGTATGAGTATCGCGAATCATTAAGAAATACTAGAGTATTGCACAACCAGAAAAGAAGGACACACGATTTCTTAAATCTATGTAGTGTTACACAATTGGCGGTCGAGCGATTACTTCCAGACAACCTTTAGATAGAGTATAGTCGGTACGTGCACGTACATAAATAATTAAATCGAAAATATATTGATACCAAATAGCAAAAGAGTGCGAGAATATAATTACCTATTACTATATTGAGAATTTTACTGAGTAAATTTATACTTAAGTTACGTTCTGTCAAGCTTTTTGCCGAGAAATTCGTACAGGACTACATTTAAGTACTTACTTAGTGAAATTCTTAATTCAGAAACTGGCCTTCATTCCTTTCATCGATAAAGATAAAATAAGAATATTCCTTATTTAATACTACGAAAAAACAAACAAAATAAATAAACATAATAAAATGTAAATAATACAGAAAATATTGTAAAGAGGTTCGGAATTGCCCATTAGCTCAGTTGAGAGAGCGCTGGTACGGTTAGCTAGAGGTCGCGGGTTCGAGTCCCGGCATGTTCAGAATTCTTAGCCTCTAAATAGGTTTTTATTAAATAAAAGATACAGTACAATTGGCGGACTTATCGCTTAGAGCAATTTCTTCCAGACAACCTACGCTAAAATCCTGTGTTTCCTCGTGGCTTAATTAGCACGCGGGCCCATATTGTCACGCTCTGGGAGAAGGCCTGTGCCCTGCAGTGGGACGCAGTATCGTTATCAACCCTTATATGTCCCCACTGCTGCGGCACAGGTCTCTTCCTGCATCGCAGGAAGGTTAGGCCATACTCCACCACGGGGGCCAAGTCCGGGTTGGTGGAGGATTGTGAGACAGTGGCGGGCCTCACTGTCAGAAGTTATCAAGCCGCCCATAAGGCCTCGGGACGCAGTATAGGCAACATTAAAAAAGTATTGCACATACGTTGGTTCCGGCTGTCATGTAATGGAAGTCGTTAAGCCATGTCAGAGGCCTTATGGGCGGCTTGATAACTTCTGACAGTAAGACCCGCCACTGTCTTACAATCCTCCACCAACCCGGACTTGGCCCCATGGTGGAGTATGGCCTAACCTTCCTGCAATGTAGAAGGAGACCCGTGCCCCAGCAGTGGGGCAATATCATACAAGGGTTGATATCGAAATAAACAATAATAAATATATAAATATTCAAGGACATATTACACAGATCTCGTTAGCCCCATAGTAAGTACAATTAAATGACTTGTGTTACAGTTGCTAACTCGACGCTAGATTTAATACAATAAGTACAAAGATAACATCCAGACCCGAGACAAACTAAAAAAGTTCGGTTTCTAGTTAGACCCGGCCGTGGATCGAACCCGAGACCTGCAGTCAGCGTGCCAAACCGCTGCGCCACAGAGGACGTCAGTGGTTATTCTAGTTGTTCTCTATTAAAACTGCAGTCTAATGCATAAAACAGTTTGGTTGCTTCATTTAAGTGCCTGCATGACCTTTCCTTACGATCTTATCATTATTGTTTATTAGGCATAACGTTTATTTAACCGCTTGCCTTTAAGAAACCAAGTAAGACACTTTAACGAAATGTTTGCCTATTTCGTTCACATAAACTCACGTCTGGTAATGACCACCTGAGTGCTTAGTGCGAGTTTGACAGATCCAATCGAATAACTTGACTACCGCGTTAATCGAGCATTGAGTAGTGAGTATGAGTAATTTACCCGTTCGAACTGGCAAAACGCTGTCACAGTACAATTCGCACTCGTGTTTATTCGTGTTTTGGCTGGTAAACGTGTTCACTTCTCAACGTAAACCATTACAACTCGCACTCAGCAATTTTAATTTCCATACTTGTCGCTAGGTGGCGTTTCCTCGATGCCATAGAAATATTACGTTAACGCGATCGAGTAGTAAAAAAACTCGCACTAAGCACTCTGATGGTCTGACGACCTGGTTACGGAGGCGGGGAGTCGCTGGATGCGGGTGGCACAAGACCATGAAGCTTGGAATACCATGAGGAAGGCCTATGTCCTCCAGTGGGCGTCAAATGACGGATGATAGTGATGAAACTCAGCCTGCATTTCGGAGAGGCAGGCAGAGACGAAGGTATGCTGCAGTAAGGCCCGATACTGTCTTACTTAATTCTCCACCAACCCGGACTTGGCCCCCGTGGTGGAGTATGGCCTAACCTTAATGCGATGCAGGAAGAGACCCGTGCCCCAGCAGTGGGAACGTACAAGGGTGGATATCGATTATTAATACATCCAGAACCACAACTCTCTATCGAGCTACGGAGCAACATTCATTGAAAAACCTCAACATTCTTGTTCTTCAGGCTATATTATGTAGTCCACTGTTGGACATAGACCTCCCCTAATGAGCGCCATAGCGCTCTTTCTTCAGTTTGCCGCATCCAGCATCTGCCTGCAGTTTTTCGCAGATCGTCATCCCACCTGGTCTAAGGGCGTCCTACACTACGTTTGCCGAGTCGCGGTCTCCACTCAAGAACACGCTTAATCCAACGGTTGTTGGTTCTTCGCGAGATACGGCCAGCCCACTGCCACTTCAGCTCGCTGATTCTCCGAGCTACGTCGATAACTTTAGTTCTCTGTCGGATGCATTCGTTATGAATCCTATCCTTCAGAGAAAATCCGAGCATAGCTCTCTCCATAGCTCGCTGAGCGAATTTGAACTGGTGGACCAGCCCTTTCGTGAGTGTCCATGTCTCGGCTCCGTAGGTCATCACAGGTAGGACGCACTGATTGAAAACTTTCGTTTTCAAACATTGCGGTGTGGATGACGAGAAGACTCGGCGTAGTTTCCCAAACCTCTAACATTACGAACGACTAATATGCAATATACTCCTGTCCCTACTAAAGTTCTGAGGGTCCCCTCACATAGCTTGGTCGACAAGTCCGCCTGGACGGTCCGTTACCGGAACATTCAGCCATGTTAGTGGATTCTTAAGCTTTCCATTTCTTTCTTTCGTCACTCTTTAAACATGAACACACAGACATTGGTTTTATTTCCATCTGACCGTCCACTATGCTGTCTGACAGTAGCGTGCCATTGCGGTTTGCATTAAGCCTGTTTATTAGCAATGCTAATTGTTTCATAATGTTGTACGTATTTACAACCAATCGGTGTCGTCTTGGTGATATTAGTCATACAGTGTTTACAAGGATTGTGGTGGTTGTGGGTTATTACTGATTATTGACTCTATCTCTTAAAGTAGGTGTAAATCTGTTATACATTTATATGTGTGCATGACAGTCTTCCTCCCAGTTAATCTGCGAGTTAATCAGCTGTGCAATGAACCAAGAATTACACTTCAATATTAATATTAGTATGTATCAACGATTATATTCAAATTTGCACTGGCTACCCGTCTTTCTGATTTCTTTCAGCAACTTTCCATCGTAAGATTGACTGGAAGAAATCGCTTTTAGCAATAATGCCGCCAATTGTATTGTGTACATTTGTAATTATTTTGTTTTTCCAGTGTACAATAAGAGAATATTCTTATCTTCGAAGAAAGAGACCCATGAAAGTGCTTTGTGCTTAGTTGAATACCGCTAGCGTCAAAACCCTGTAATTGGAATCCTGATGAACTCTTTGAGTACTGTAATTTATTAGTACAATGGGCATTGTCACATCCTATTATTCTATAAATTTAAAATATAGACTCATGAAACTAATTTGAATATTTTCTTAATTTTTGATGTACCTAATTATTTTTTTATTAATTATTTAAGGTTTTGTAAGTATGACGTCACCACTGGCATTGTGAACTACGTTCATTGAATTTATTCATGATAAAAAAAGTTGACGTTTGACAAATTACTACAGTGCGTTCACATTAACTTGACGCGTGAGAAAATTGGTAGCACTGAGATGTTTACTGTTACCATGTTAAATAAGAAATCATTCCCATTACTTGAGGAAAATAAAAGGATTGAGGGCTTGTTTTACCATCTTCCGATTAGGTCCAAAAGCTAATTCACATGTTATGTCCTTGTTACCAATTCTGTCACGCGTCAAGTTAATGTGAACGCACTGTAATGTTGTTGTTGACGATTTTTTTTTTAAATATTTGTAGGCAATGGAACTACCGCTTTAGAGCCAATGATGACGTCATTGAAAGAAAAATGAAGTGAACATTATTTTGCGATAAATAATTAATAATCCATTTTTATTTTACCTATTAAAACCCCTAATAGTAATCAGTATCCCTATTCCTCGAAATGGTTTTCACTTTACGACAGTCGATGCCTCCCTGATCAATGCCCATTGGGGCCCAAGGCCCTGATTAGTCGGTCCAGCGAGTCGAGCGTCCCACGCGGACAGCCGCCGCGTCTGCTATGGGAGGCCTACTGACCCCTAACTTCACTAAGCAGTGGTTCACCTTGAAACCAGTTTGTTTCGGGACAGGTAAGCGTTTAACTTAGATATTTCGTGCCGCTTTTGCGTCTGTACCGTGTCTAAGGCGTAGAATTGCGAATTTACAGTAGCATCATCAGACGCTAACGTGAAGGAACACTTCGCGGGGAATATCGCGGCTTGTTTGGGTCCGCACGTATTGACTTGTCTTCCCTGAGAGCTGATTCTCGCCCATGCGAATTGAAACGCAGTGCACTGACATTCCTTGCATGTTTCTTTAATCTAAAATTAATAATCCTCTACATTGTATTTATATTCTGTCATTGTACTGTGTTTTTAAGTGAATAAATCATTTCAATTCAATTCAAAGCGTAGACAAATAAATAGCGCATAAAAATAAGATAACTCGACAGAGTCATTAGACATTTATTTTCTCATTCGGATTCATTGTAGCACATCGTTCAGAATAAGTACAGATTTTGGCTGTCGCTCGACTTTTTATGTAGAATTCTAGTCATAAGCCATACTTATTTGCTAATGAAATGAGAATTGGCTCTCTGAGCCTAGACCGACTATGCTGTCAGGATAGGTAAGTACCTAGATAGATAGATAGATAGCGCAACCAGAGAAAAGAATACAGCCATGATTTCTTAAATCTAAGTAGTAATGTTATACAATTGGCGGTCTTATCGCTAGTATAGGTGCTAGGCAAGCCTACTGCATCCCAAACAATGTGCCATCCACTACAGCGTCCTAGCAATCCCTGCACCTACAATAGTGTGAGGAAAGGTGCCACGACGCTGACATATTACGACAATTTGGTTAAGACACACTTTTGCCATTTACTGTTCTAAGTGCTAAAGCACATTTTTTTTAAATAAATTTATTAGAATCGGGAATATGCTGCGTGGTGTCGGCCTATAGAATAGCACCAACCCAAATTCTTCCCGCGGGTGTCGTAAAAGGCGACTAAGGGACACAAATCGGGGGGTGGCAGCAGCGCCCCCTGCAGTACAATTCCAGCAAATTGCGATCCCCAACCCGCATGCCCAGCGTGGGGATTATGGGCATTACCCCCAATGATGGCACAACCTTGCGCTGTGGCGCTCATTAGGGGAGGGCTATGTCCAGCAGTGGACTAATATAGCCAAGAAGAAGAAGATTAGAATCGGGGCGTCCACCACAGGGTCCACAGTGGTTCACTGGGGGGCCTAACGATAACAAGTCATCAGACCGGCACAAATGGCAAAAATGATATTACCTAATAAACAATAGCATGCCAGTTGTAGCATTCCAAATGTGACCTTGTAACATATTATGTCTTAGGCGTTTGGCCTCTCGTAATTGTATTTTGTAAACCTGCCGCCGAGTTAGTCTAGCAGTGAGTAGTTTGATCACTCGTATATCGCGATGCTCATGCATCTTATCTTCTATAATATAAAAATGAATCCCTGAATGTGTTGGTAAGCGCAAATCTCGAGTGCAGCTGAACGGATTTTGCTGATTCTTTTTTTAGAATATTCCTTGAAGTACGAGGATGGTTCTTACGGAGGGAAAAATAATAAAAAAATAAAGAATCGACTGTTAGGCTTTAGGAAGTTCACTGGGTCAGCTGGTATGTATTGTAGGGAAGAGCGGGTGATCGTGCTCTTCCACTATAAAGGGAAATTTCACGCCAGGCAGATCGTATGCCTGGGGACAGCCGGTCCAACTGTTTTTAGTCGGACGTTATATTTATGGTATATCATGTGAAACACTTTGATTGCGCATGCAGGAATGTTGAGGTTTGTAGTGCGCGCGCAGAGTTGACATGTGCTCGCCACAGTATATAAAAAAACCTCGTTGGTCACAGTGTTTGTTGTTGAAGTCCTCCGAAACGGCTATACCGATTTTTGTGATTTTTTCTGTGTATATTAAGTAAGTAGGCCCCCGTGGTGGAGTATGGCCTAACCTTCCTGTGATGCAGGAAAAGACCCGTGCCCCGGCAGTGGGGCTATACAAAGGTAGACATCGAACTGTTAAGGAAAACGTCGTGAGGAAACCTGAGTGTCTGAGGTGTTCAAAGACCTCAGCGCTTTAAACTGCCGATCTGAGGACGTGTAGTAGTTAAGTACTCTCTCTCTTTCTCTGAGAGAAGGCTCGTGCCTTGCCTTGGGACGTTTATAGGCTACATCACCTCACAACGCACTAACATCGCATCGACGAATTCCCAGCCACGGACACTCCATTCGCTGCTGAAGTATCGACCAGATCGGGTACTGACTGAGCGATATAATTTATGAAATATTCCGCACGTAAATTACAAGTGAAATGTAATCTATATAAGCTTTTTTTTAGTTTTAACGGTGATGGGTTTTAAGTTAAGTTCGGAGGGATGTTATGTTTGATTCATTACAAAATGTGGGTATTTAAGTTATTATGATTTCACGCCAATAAACAGTGCGAAATTAGCTACATACGTCCACTGAATGTGCTTATTATTTATCTCCCATAATATAGTACAACATATAATAAAGGCGTAAGTTTGGAAATAGATCGTACGTCTGTTAGCTTTTAGATTATACCTCGGCTACTATATCGGATAGAATCGGATATATTAATGACATATATGACACTTAAAATATTGAAGAACTGTTTTATACAGAGCAGGTCACCTTAAGGTATTTCGGCGTGCTAACACGCACCACCAACGGAATAGAAATCATAACTTGTATTATAATACGTTTTTACCTAAAAGAAAACATAAGAAATCTTAACAACTGTAATGACTATTTTCAGAACCTAGGCACAACAATCTAGGACTTAAATCGATTTCCGCCAAACACGGATGTCAACGCCAAAAAGGCCGTTTAATTACTGCTAGTAGCATTAAAAAGTTAAAATTGTGGATTTGCATTTGCACTTGCATTTGGGAGCCTGAGGATGCCTCGTGTTAGAGGCGAAACGCGTCGCGTGTTTTCTCACACAAGTATTGGTGTTGGTGGTGTGTTCGTGTCTTGCTTCTGCTTGAAAAAGTGGGAGGGAGGGCGGTGCATTAGCTAACCGCATGGTGCTTGTGGGATTTTTGGCGGAATTTAGCAGTAATTTTAACTTTTCAATGCTATTATGGATTTCCGCAAAGTAACGCCTGATTCTATACAATATACAATTACTGCTAGTAGTTTAATTAGTGCTTTTTAATTACTGTAACTGTGACAGTACTGTAACTGTAAATGTCGGAAGAATTTCAGTTAGATGCTATTTTTCCCCGTTTAAGAAAATTATGGTAGTCCACCTAAGACTACTTACCAAAATTTTTCATGGGTTTTTACCCGACAGTTGCTAACCCCACGTTATTTGTCTGTCTGTATGTCCGTCCGTCGGACAAACTTTGCACAAAACAAACAGCTGGAAAACACTTAAGGAAACTTAAGCCGTTGCGGAGTCCTAAATTTCTTAGAATTTTATTGTTATCTCTTAGTGCAGCTAGGTGTTTAGGAATAATAAAGGCATTTTCAATATATTTCTTTATTTATCCGCGTCCGTCCTTGCCTTCAAAGTTGAACTTTTAAAAACTGTAACAAAAATAACAAAAGACTCACACATGTGTCCTACAAAACCCCTTGAGCTGTTTTGAACGAACAATTTCAGCAAGTGCCAAACATAACTTATATTCACGCCTGTGACCTGGAAGGAGAGGCAGAGAACAGAGTTTGGGATTAGCCACCATTGTACTGTTACAATGGTAGTTTTTTACCTAGCAACAGATCCTAGTTCCTGCTGTGAAACTAACTTGCCCAATAAATGTGAAGAAGGGACTACCGAAGGATGTATTGACTATACCTCGTTTTTTAGCATTAGAAATTTCGTAAACAGTCACCCCAAAAGAATATTCATTCCTACTTAGTTCACTGTTGAGCCAAGTGAATACAGCTTTCTATCTACGTTTCAGATATTATATCTACGTAATAATAAGCAGTAGCCCTGCTTCTTTGTTTACGAAATTTCTAATGCTAAAAAAAACGAAGTATAAGCTCAGGCTCCGTAGAATCACGAATTTGGAAGCCCTTAAATGCGCCAATTGTTATGGTGCTCCCACATTGACATTAGAAAATGTTTGTAAACATTGTCTAACATAAAAACATTTACTAACAAATGTTGTCAATTGTTACATTTTGTTAGGAACTGTTAGGTACATAATTAAAACTGTTTTTATACGGATTTATGCTCGTTTATTACATTTTTACAATTTTCCAACGTTTCGGCACTTTTTCAGGTGCCGTGGTCCCGGATGAGTCATCGTCCCTGATGGACGGAACACGAGTCATCCGGGACCACGGCACCTGAAAAAGTGCCGAAACGTTGGAAAATTGTAAAAATGTAATAAACGAGCATAAATCCGTATAAAAACAGTTTTAATTATGTCTACTGCTCGTGTTAACCTTAGAAAATACTGTTAGGTACATGTTATAAGTGCTCCTACACTGATAGAAAATGTTTACTAATGTTTACTAACATTTTATAACATTTAAATCTGGTGTTGGCTCGCAGTTTGGTTAGCGTTCTGAGGGCGTCTACACGAAAATGGAAGAGGATTTGCTCATTGTAATAGCTTTCATTTTAAACATTTTAAAAGGTTTACAAAAAAAAGCTAGCACAAGTTTAACTTTGTTATAATTTGTTTTGTTATAATTTGTTAACTTGACGTTACTAAACATTTTCTAACACGAAAACAATTTTTAACATTTGTGATTAAATGTTTGCTAACAAATGTTTATTAACGTTACTAAACATTTTGTAACGGCAATGTGGGAGCACCATTAATGAGAATGTTAACTATAAAAAAGAAGGTAATTAGTTATCAAGGTCGTGTAGTGTGACACGATAAGTACCAACTTCTTCAAGTTATAATGATGGCTCGATTGAGGGAAGCATGTGTGATGGGAGGATGCTCAGAAACATCAGAATGGATGGCTGTAGCCAGCGTCGAATATCTGTTTTGATTGGCAAGAAACAAAGAAGAATAGGTATGCGGCGACCTTCATTGGTGGAGTGGCACTGAAAGAGTGTTTGGTACAAAAGATGGGTTACGGGACTGGGTAGTACGATGACACTAGGGCTGTTGAGGAACTTGTTATGAGAAAAAGGATTTTTTTTAAATCGATATCGAGGATATGGGTGGAATTCTTAGATTCTAAATAGGTTTTTAAAATTGTCCTTAGCACGGGTTAGTGCATTAAAAATAAATATAGTATAATCATGTGGGTACAGCGATATCATTCCGATGTAAAAACCTAAACTGCAAAGTAGGTACTCGGGGCTGTAAGTGATGCAATTTGCTTAAGCCAGATGTCGCTGCCTGTACGTAATACAGAGAATAGTGTAAAGAGGTTCGAAATTTCACTGATGCCGGTGAGTCGCCCATTAGCTCAGTTGGAAAGAGCGCTGGCACGGATAGCCAGAGGTCGCGGGTTCGAATCCCGGCATGGGTGTAATTTTTAGCCTCTAATTAGGTTTTTAAATTTGTCCTTAGCACGGGTTAGTGCAGTTTAAATAAAAATAGTATAAGAATGAGGAACCTCAAAAAAACGAGGAATTTTTTTTTCCAATGGAAGTGACGGGCACACAAAACAGATCAGATTTCAGGACATAACTCAATTATTGATAACTCAATATTGTCTAGGCCCATTTGCACCCACGCTAGGTAATAACTTTACGGTATTATAGGGCTTGCCGTACTTTATTTATTTTAGTTCCTTATTGCACTAATTATATGAGTATATATACTAGGGCGTGCTTAACGCAAGAAGCATTCTCTTCCATACTTTGTATGGCAAAATTGTATGTTCTTGTCTTCCGAGTCTGTTCTGTTACTTTCGAACTTTTATTTTAATTTTGTGTACATACGTGTTGGTTTGGTTGGTTTATTGGTCGATGGTTTATTTATCTATCTTTAAATGCTTCATACATTATTATGCACTTCTAGCATCACGTGACATCATTGTACCACGTGACGTCATTGTACCACGTGACTAGAATCACTTTTCGAAAGCTTTTTTTTACAAGTGGTGTCAAGGTCTACCAACAGAGAACCTGCGACATACGAGTATTTTTTTATAGATTTTTTTTTGTCTGTAGCCTTGATGATGTCCACTGCTGGGCAAAGGCCCCCCTTTTGCCTTCCACTCCTCCCTGTTCATGGCCATTTCCTGCCAGCCCGACAGAAAGGTTGTGAGGTCGTCCCGCCATCGCCGCTTGGGTCGGCCACGTTTGCGATGTACGTCCGATATTTTCTATAACCATGACCTATTTTGCTCTCTGCCATTAGATACAGGCACCGTGACACAGATCACCTGAAGGCGGCCCCTGAAGTAGCAATTATAGCTTCATAAGTCTTTTCATAGGAACTATACTCGAGGCCATAATTTCTATTTTATAAGTTCTAAGCACGATCGGACCTGGATGTTTCTCGTCTAAACATATTGGAAACGTATAACTCAGCGCTTGAAATTGCCAATCCCGGTGGGCACGCGTGATAATTAAGCCCATACTCTCTCTCTTAGAGAAGGCCTGTGCCCTGCACTGGTAGGTACGTGTAAGCGCACGGCCACATGGAATTACCAATCCGCGGTGGGCACGCGTGGTAATTATGCCCATACGCTCTCTCTGAGAGAAGGCCTGTGACCTGCAGTGGTACGTATAAGCGTACCACTGCAGGGCACACGCCTTTTAAAAAGGCTAAAAAAAAATAACCTCAACTGTTATTTTAATTCTTTATAGCACTAATTACTTATATAATTAATAAAATAACCATGGCGTACTTAATGCAAGAAACGAAAATGAGATCAATTTTTTCCAAAAATTCTTTGTAAGTTTTCCACTAAGCAATTAGTTGACAAATTGTCATAACTTACCAACTTTATGCAAATTATATTTAAAACTGACTATAAATTATGTATACTGACGGCCAGTATTTAAATTTCCTTTATGTGACCGGCAATGTATACAAGGCAATCCACAAGTTCGTTTTTAGTGTTTACATATAATTACGTTTAATGTTAACAATTTGTTATTACTTATTCAAGTGTTATACTATTTATATTCGTTACGTACATGAAATTGAAATGAAATGAAATGAATATACTTTATTGCACACCAGGAATTACAATTTAGAAGATAAGGAGATACAGATTAAGGTACAATTGGCGGTCTTATTACTAAAAGTAATTTCTTCCAGACAACAAATTATGTTTTTACATTTAATATTTCATTTCAGGTAGGTATATTGTACGAGTATGTTGACTGCTTCTTTAGTCTGACGGTTGAAACGCTTGACTATCAAAAGAGATAGGTTCGATTCTCACTGGCGGCCGTCGTACTTTCACTTGCCGGTCGAAGATATTATTGATTTTATTTAATAAGTAGCTGACCCAGCGAACTTCGTACTGCCTAACAGTTCATTTTTTTTCCGTAAGAACCATCCTCGTACTTCAAGGAATATTCTTAAAAAATAATTAGCGAAATCGGTTCAGCTGCTCTCGAGATATGCGCTCACCGATTTAGCGATTCATTTTTATATTACAGACTAGCTGACCCAGCGAACTTCGTACCGCCTGATAGTCGATTCTTTATTTTTTTTTCTCTCCGTAAGAACCATCCTCGTGCTTCAAGGAATATTCAACAAAAATAATTAGCGAAATCGGTTCAGCTGCTCTCGAGACTTACGCTTACCAACACATTCAGCGATTCATTTTTATATTATAGAAGATATAATAATTGGTCCCATACTAGGATACATGTACTATGGTGACCAGGCACGGAAAAACACCCAGACTGGGTCCATTTGTATAAAATAAAATAAACTTTATTGAACAGAAGACAATTTACATTACTATATACAGTAGCACCCACACTAGGCATGACCTGTGTCGTGGGTACTAACGCTCTAAATATAGACTTACATAGGTGTTTTAGCTTTTAGTTACAATAATAAAAGATATAGTGACTCTGTGTGTGTGAGTGTGTGTGAGAGTGAGTGTGTGTGTGTGGTGTGTGTGGTGTATGTGTGTGTTTGAGTGTTTGTATAAGAGGGGTGATACTAAGGTAAATACTATTTTGACGAGTAAACCTCGCATTTTACGAGTTACCTAATTAGGTATTTTGCTACACCGTGTATGAATGAGATAACTCAAGGTATTTCTGATTGGCACGAAGTGTAGATAGAACATTGAAAACCTATTTAGAGGCTAAAAATTCCACCCATGCCGGGAATCGAATCCGCGACCTCTGGCTATCCGTGCCGGCGCTCTTCCAACTGAGCTAATGGGCAACTCACCGGCATCAGTGAAATTTAAAACCTCTTTACTAATACTCTCTGTATTACGTACAGGAAGCGACATCTGGCTGAAGTAATTTGCATTACTTGCAGCCCCGAGTACCTACTTTTGCAGTTAGGTTTTGAGTCGTGGTCGCGGGTTCGATTCCCGGATTGGGTGGGATTTTTAGCCTCTAAATAGGTTTTTAAAATTGTCCTTAGCACGCGCGGGTTATAAAAAATTAACGCGGGCATTAAAAAGAATATTGAAAGTTTAGTTTTACGAACGCAGTCACACTTTTTATTTATGTAGCCCAATGCGCCCCACTGCAGTGCACAGGCCTTCTTTTAAAGAGAGTGGGCTTAATTACCAGTCGTGCCCACCGGGCATTGGCAATTTCAAGCGTTGAGGTGCGTTAATACCTCCAACACTCAGATTTCCTCGGTCACACCTAATAAACCCAAAATTCTAGACGTTAATTTCCTTTAAGGTTAGGCGCGGCAACGAAATAAACTAATCGTACGTCTTGACAAGCTAAGTCCGACCTTAATGGCCGAGGATAAGCGCCAGATTCGAATGCCACCAGTAGCAGTACACCGTGACCTACAATGTGTAATTTGTACAAGTTTCGTGCACTCACGCGCACCGCAGATAGAGGTTTATGCTTAGGAGTTTGGTACACTGCTTCCGGAGCTCGAAAAAGTTTAAAAAAAACCTGATCGGGGCGGATTTTTTACATATTTTTTTATTGTGCAGTTGGTGGGCTTAGTACTAAATAGTATTTTGTTCTAGCCAACCAAGAGGTGACGTTGAAAAGGTGGCGGTAGTACCAATAGTGAAATGATATTTTAATGTCATCTTGTCATAATCTTTTAAAGTTAAGCAATGTATTAACACATACAATAGTTATAATATAATTATAGTATTACACTACCCCTGCCACTGTCCGCATCATCGTGGGTTAGCTGGAAGAATTACTTTCTAGTATTAGGCTCGCCTTTGTTTTGTGTGCAATAGTGCAATAAAGAATTTTCACTCATTCATTCAATAATTGTTGGAGGTTGCACCGTTGGGCTGCTGGTTGGGTTAATTGATTGGGCGCCAATACTTTTATCGGATTCCTGTTATTTATTACTAATAAATATACACACTAAAACTTTTGTAAGCACTACGAATCATAAATATCACGTAAGTCAATCCGGATTTAGATCAAAAATATGTATGACTTCAAAAGCACTGTGTTTATTTGAATTTTACTGAATAAATGTAATCACGCTAATGTCATAAAAGTGAAAGTTTGTGAAGATGTTTGATACTCGACGCGTTAAGGCTGGACGGATTTACATGAAACTTTACGTACAGGTAGACAATAATCTGAATTGAGACAAAGGATACTTGATATCTTTGTAATACGTCCCCGTGGGAAAATTTTAAATTATTTAGGACATAGCCTGCGATTAAGTGTTTCGTATGCCATAACTGAACAGCGGTGGTAGCTCAGTGGGTAGAACAACGGACTCGCAAGCGAGGCACCCAGGTTTGATCCCCGGTGCGGGCATGTACCAATGACTTTATTTAATTTCAAAGTTACATACATTTGCGAATTTACAGTCGCAATATCACACGCAAACTGTGTATGAAAACATCGTGAGTAATCCCGCGGCTTGGTTGGCTCCGCACTTATTGACTAGTATTTTTTTGTGGGCTAGGCCGACTAAGCTGTCAGGATAATACAGGTGCTGGGCAAGCCTACACCATCCAAAACCATGTCCCAGACACTACAGCATCCCAGTGGTCCCTTCACCCATCTAGTGTGAGTGAAGATGCCACTAGACGCTGAAGTCACTTCCTTACAACATTTTTTAAACTTTCGCGACTTGAACACATTATTAGAATATTTTCGGGCCATCAGCCATCACGATGACTGTAACGTCGTCGAAACGTCGAGGTAAAATAGCAATAAATTACTACGCGATTAAGCCCCGAAAATATTCTAATAATCACCTCATTACGTAGTTGTAAAGAAAGGCTACCGCTGTCATACTTTGACAGCGGTAGCAGTGTATTCAGGCTACAACCTTACTATTGGCGATAGATCGCAGTTAACATTGATAGAATGTGCCAGACGAATCGTTATAGAGTACAGTCGGCGATCACCAGAGACACACCACTTTATATGAGAGACTCGCATTTATGCCGTACGTATTATGGACTTCCGAGTTTCTAAACAGCTGTAATAAACTCTACATAATTGGCGTCATCTAGGTGGATTAGATTCTTTTCGAAAACGGAGAAAATTCAGTGTACAGAAATTATATTATTCGTTTGTAAATCTACTTCCCTCTCCAAATGTATAGCTAAAGTCCACTTGAAAGCCGCTGTGGTTTGTTAACTAGCGCCAGCAATGGAATAAAAATCTTCACTTGAAGTTGTTTTATAATACATTTTTTTTTCAAAAAGCAGAAATAATAAATTTTAATCTCTGTACACTGTTGTTTAGGCATGTATTCATATTTATACCTTTGTAATAATCTTTTTGTACATCTACTTCCTTCTCCTATATATATTAGTCCAGTCCATCCAAAAGTTGTCTGGAAGAGATCACTTTTAGTGATAAGGCCGCCGTCTGTACTCTTAGGTTAAGGAATACCTGTGTCATTTCCATTTTTATGTACAATAAAGTGTTCTCTATCTTTCTATCTATCTCTATGACAACTGTGCTTAGAACCTACAGTCTCTAACCTAGGATCATAACCTAACTTTAATTGATTTCCGCCAAACACTTCGATATCTCCTTCGAGAGAGTTGCCTTTTTAATTTGTGAGGGCTATGCGATCGGAGTGACTTTAATGACTTGGCTGTTAATGTGCAGATAATGTCCTGTGTGTTAAATTATTGGCACTGTCTTCGTCTGCCTGTATGCCTAATAAATCAAATTACATCATTCTGAAAACCAATGACAATAATTTATTATCCTCTTGTAACGTTTGGCCGTATAAGGAAACAGATACGAAATATGCCACAATAACATTTGTAATAGCAACAATTCTGCCCATTGTTTCAGCCCATATTATATATTTAACTATTGATATAACAATAGCATCTGTTGACATAATATCTTGGCTAATTATCTCGCAAAATGAATAATGAATTTGCTTGTTATAATAATTATTCGCCTATTAGCATCGCTCATCCATAATTTCACGCTATCAACCTATACAAGTTATTATGGGGCATTGGCTTCCTTTTAAGGTGCTAGTACTTATATGATATTCATTTAAGGTAGACATACACTGACAATGCAGCAAGTTGATCGCGATCGAACGCGCGCGTTGCGATCCGCCGTGTGATGCACGGAAGACAACCTGTTCAGATCGAGTTATTCAAATCATGTTTATAGTGATATTTTTTACGTCTTAAAATGACCCACGGCCGAGATCCCGGGATAAATTCTCGATTTTTGACGGCTCTCACGCCCTACTTACCTACGTATGCTGTTAAGTCGATAATAATATCACATCACACTAATATTTTAAAAACATTATAAAGTTTGTAAGTTTTAAAAACCTATTTAGAGGCTGAAAACTCCACCCGTGCCGGGATTCGAACCCGCGACCTCTGGCTATCCGTGCCAGCGCTCTATCCAACTGAGCTAATGGGCGACTCTCAGTTGCGCTCAGTTGGATAGAGCGCTGGCACGGATAGCCAGAGGTCGCGGGTTCGAATCCCGGCATGGGTGGAGTTTTTAGCCTCTAAATAGGTTTTTAAAATTGTCCTTAGCATGGGTTAGTAAGTTTGTAAGTGTTTACGATTCTAACTTCTCGTCTAAACGGCTGGAGCGATATTAATAAAATTTTGTGTGGAGTTAGATGACACCCTGGCTTAACACGCAGGCTACGTTTTACGGCGGGAAATTATATACCTATGGAAAAATCGATAAACTGCGGGTAACACCCCTAGTTTAAACCAAAACCTAAATTGGCTCCTTTAGAAGGCTGTACAAATCTGACAAATAAAAGAAGGAAAAAAACTGGAAAACAACGAACCAATCAAATAAAAAATAATCCGTCAGGTTGACACTTGACCCCGCCTGATGGGAAGCGAAGACAGGGTCTAAGATGTTACAGCTTAGGTAGTAGTATTTAGACCTTAGATTTCCGCACTTAGCCTCATTGTGCGGAAAGGCCATTAGGCCACTGTACGTAGCAAGCGCTGAGGTACGCTAACACCGCAGACACTAGGGTTTCCTTACATTGTTTTCCTTCACAGTCAGCGAGTAGTATTGCTACTATAATTTCACAAATGTACATAACTTAGAAAACAAAGTCATTGGTACATGCCGGGGTTCGAACCCACGACCTCCCGATTGAGAAGCCGGAGTTCTACACCGCTCCGCTACCACCGCTCTCGCAGTTTAGGTAGGTACCTGTTAAATTGCGGATGATTCTAGTTTTAAACACAAAATTACTAAGATGTTTTTTCTTTATTTTGTTAATTGTTCATTGTGTTCTCATGTGTTATTTGCTTTTGTTACTGTATAGTCTGCTTAATGCTGGTCTTACTGTGCGTGTGAAAATGCAAATCGTCGTCGTCAGGCTATACTAGTCCACTGCTGGACATCGCCCTCCCCTAAAGAGCGCCACGTTGTGCTATCATAGGGGCTAATGCCATAATCCCCACGCTGGGCATGCGGGTTGGGGATCGCAGTTCGGTGGAATTGTACTGCAGGGGGCGCTGCTGCCCACCCCCTGATTTGCGTTCCTCAGTCGCCTTTTACCACACCCGCGCGGGATCAAGGCCCACACCACACAGCATAAAATGCAAATAAATTATTCTATTTATTTATCTAACTAAATCCTCTCTGAAGACGCCACAGTGATAGTCCTTTACACTTATACCGGCCTGACTATCCAAACTTTACGTAACATTCCTAGGTAACAATAGTTTACTAGACAGTTATGATATATTATGTCAGTGTTCAGTGTAGGTAACGCCCATGGGAGACAACATTAGACCATGCTATGTCACACCTTTTAATTCATTACATAAGGTGCTAGTAAACAACATAGAATGGGTGCGGAAAGGTCGCTCACAAGGCTTCTCTCTCATACAAAATGGAGTGAAGGGGCGGCCCACACAGAAAGGACGGAGCTAAGGCGCGATTTCTATCGCGTCGCGTCTTTTACGCGTCCCAAGTCCCTTCTGTGTGGCCGCTAGCTAAATCATACAATGACGTAAACAGTATAATTTTTATCCTTACTTGTCAAATTTTGTAAACAAGATTCTAACCTCAAAATTGACGTTTCATACCAAAACTAGATGTTTTCTCGCAAGTCCAGGAACTTTTTAACGGCCTCTGTGGCGCAGTGGTAATGCATCTGCCTACCGTGCAAGAGGTTCCGGGCTCGAACCCCGGCTGGGGACAAAAAAAAACTCCAGGTCTTGGACGTTTACATGTTTGTGATGTCGTTTCTGGTTTCCACGACACAGGGTATTCTAGTGTGGGGCCAGAAGCAATGTATGTGCCTATATGTAAATGTTATGTTTGTTTAGAAAATTGGCAACGTGTTATATGAAAGTCTCCCAGGTTACCTACTTACTTCATTTATGAGAATGAGGCGGTTTGCAAAATGGCGTGCCCCACGTCCCTACACTCTATTTATCCTTACTTGCCCAATTTAATAAACAAGATTCTAATTTCAAAGTTGAGATTTTATACCAAAACTAGAGTTTGCGAAAAATGTATCTTTAAAGAGCGAATAGAATAGTGGCCAAATCCTGGCAAATCGCTTTTTTGTATAAGCGACAAATTTAGAGAAGTAGCACATACCTATAATGAAGTTGAAAGAAAAAACTACCTATCAGAGCTAAGTAGACTTTTCTAAGGTTAACACGAGTACTAGACATAATTAAAACTGTTTTAATACGGATTTCACTCGTGTATTATATTTTTACAATTTTCCGACGTTTCGGCACTTTTACAGGTGCCGTGGTCTCGGATGACTGAGGTGGTAGGCGTCTTTTTGAAAGCAATAGCTGTAGTTTATACCCTTGTAAAAATATAATAAACGAGTGAAATCCGTATTAAAACAGTTTTAATTAGAGTTTACTAATTAACGCGTAATGGTCGACCAACGCATATAAGGAAAACTACGTAAAAACTCCATTGAAAATTACTTTGATCAAGTACATAATTACGTCCACCAGCTCCCCATCCCATCTTCGGAGCCCTGCACTCAGCGGCGACACGCTCTTGCCCGTCTTTTAAACCTAATATATAAAAATATCGAATATAATAAATGTCGAATGCACCCGGACAGGTGGGCGAAACTCGCCACCGAGTGGGTGCCTATAATGAAGTTCAAAGAAAAAACTACCTATCAGAGCTAAGTAGACTTTTCTAAGGTTAACACGAGTACTAGACATAATTAAAACTGTTTTAATACGGATTTCACTCGTGTATTATATTTTTACAATTTTCCGATGTTTCGGCACTTTTACAGGTGCCGTGGTCTCGGATGACTGAGGTGGTAGGCGTCTTTTTGAAAGCAATAGCTGTAGTTTATACCCTTGTAAAAATATAATAAACGAGTGAAATCCGTATTAAAACAGTTTTAATTAGAGTTTACTAATTAACGCGTAATGGTCGACCAACGCAAATAAGGAAAACTACGTAAAAACTCCATTGAAAATTACTTTGATCAAGTACATAATTACGTCCACCAGCTCCCCATCCCATCTTCGGAGCCCTGCACTCAGCGGCGACACGCTCTTGCCCGTCTTTTAAACCTAATATATAAAAATATCGAATATAATAAATGTCGAATGCACCCGGACAGGTGGGCGAAACTCGCCACCGAGTGGGTGCCACACGATGGACATCGTAATCGAGGCCGGCCTAGACGACGGTGGAGAGATGATCTCGACAACCATCTGCCGGAGTGGCCTGAGGTGGCCCAGGACAGGAAACTCTGGACTGAATTGGGGGAGGCCTTTGCCCAGCAGTGGGACACAAACATAGAGGCTACGTAAAAAAAATATCGTGTCACATCATTTTGTTATCGAACTCCTTAAAAACGGTTACCAATTTTTTTATGACAATCGTGCCATAAAAAAATTGGTTATATTTTCGTGTAAGGGGCCATCCATAAATAAAATCACACGAATTGCGTGATCTTTTTGACCCCTCCCCCCGTCCTTGTCACAGCTGGTCACATTTTTTTATGACTCCCCACTGTGTGACGTCACGAAAAGTAGGATATCTTCCAACCCCCCCCCCCCCCCCTGTCACAGAATGTCACACTTCATCGACCCCCTCTCTCTTCCTAAACGTGTGACGTAATTTTTGAGTTTTTAAGTTCAAAATGTCCTTATGGACAAATTCGCCAATGCATGTGCACTTTTCTCGATGTCAATTAATGCTAAGAAGACAGTTGTTATGGCTCAGGGATGTGCTGACGACCCAGTCATTCGATTGGGTGGCACACCGCTGGAAGTCGTCGACAAGTTCTGTTATTTGGGGTCGCACATGTCGAACAACCTATCACTCGGAGTGGAGGTCAACACCCGTATCGGCAAAGCGGCAACGACGTTCGGGAAACTCACTACAAGAGTATGGGACAACAAGTACCTTACATTAAGGACCAAATCACTTGTCTACCAGGCATGTGTTCTGAGTACCCTCATGTATGGAGCTGAAACCTGGACGTCGTACACCAAGCAGGAACGACGACTAAATGCATTCCACCTGCGCTGTCTTCGAAGCATTCAAGGCATCACGTGGAGGGACCGCGTCACAAACGAGACAGTTCTCGCGAAAGCACAGCTGCCCAGCATAACCGCCATGCTCAAAAAGAGACGACTGCGGTGGCTGGGGCATGTGCATCGCATGGACCACGCTCGATTGCCCAGGCGGGCCCTTCTCGGAGAAGTCGCGCATGCAAAAAGACGAATTGGAAGACCAAATCTTCGCTTTAAAGATTGTATTAAACGCGATATGACTGCATTTGGCATCTCCAGCAGTCAATGGGAGAAGCTCGCGGAGGACCGTGACGAGTGGAGAAAGCTTATCTCCGAAGGATGCACCTCGCATGATGAGGCATGGTTTGAGCAACTTGCCGATAAGCGAGCAAAGAGACATGCTCGTGCCCTAAATCCTGACCAACCTGGATCTTCCGCCCCCTACACATGCCAGATGTGCGGACGCGGCATTCACTCTCGCATAGGGCTTTACAGCCACCAGAAAAAATGTCTACAATCCAGGATTGCTGCATAAATCATCTGTAATAGATGCAAAGGCCCTTGATGATGATGATGAAGTTCAAAATATTCAAATTGTGATAGCTAATTAATTTATGAATTTTAATCTATTAATTTAAAAATGCATGTATTTTAATTTTAATGTATGAATTCTTTTAATTATTTACCTATCCAATGTAATTTAAGCAATTCTTAGTTAGAATATTTTCGGGGCTTAATCGCGTAGTAATTTATTGCTATTTTACCTCGACGTTTCGACGACGTTACAGTCATCGTGGTCACGAGAAGACTGATGGCTGGCACCCGTTCGCATCTTCGGCTGATGAGGTTTCAGACTACCCTCAATCAGCCATCACAAAGCACTATTAGGGTTGCGATTAAGCCCCGAAAATATTCTATGTGTTGTACAAGTCGCGAAAGTTTAAAATATGTTTTAATCAATTCTGTTTGGGAAATATATGGCTATAATAATAATAATGGCATAACAATGTACGGCGAGTCAGCAGCAAGTATGTGCATATTTTTTATTATGCAATAAGGCATGTGAACGAAAATAACCTCATGGGTCAATGCACACTAAGATAAGAAGTAATGGGCAATAATTTATCTCACCGTTGATTGTACGTTAATCATAACATAGCACACATAGGTATTACCCAACCGACTTTAGGCCTTTGATCTGCTGCACTTCGCAGGTATTTCATTTTTGGATGACTTGTTTTATGTGGTTTTTAGGGTTCCGTAAACAAAGAGTAGGGAAGCCTATTACTAAGACTCCACTGTCCGTCTGTCTGTTTGTCACCTGTATCTCATGCGCCGTGACAGCTAGACTGTTGATTTTTACACAGATGATGTATATGCGTTGCCACTTTATTTGCAAGTAGTAAAAACAGAACTAAACAAACATGTTTTTTTACCATTTTTTACTAGATATCAAAACAGCAACAGCGCTTGAAATTTTCGCAGAATATATAGAAGTATAGTACTTTAAAAAATTAAATTTAAACGTCAATACCTAGACGCTAGAAACATTCACTGAATACTTAGTTTTATATTTAGTTTAAAGACGTATTTTAAGTTTATGAAATTTAGTATATTAAGTTTCATAATCAACTCGTTTACAACAAACGAGTTGCGATAAGCCTAACCGTCACCAATACCAATACAATAAACGTGATTTGGTGCAATTTTTTGCTCGATATTAGTAACGACAACATTTACGCTTGAAATATTCAGATGTATAAATACATAAATAGATGGTACGGAACCCTTGGTGCGCGAGTCTGACTCGCACTTGAGGTTGCCGGTTTTTTTTGTGTCTAGACACAGTCAGTTTATGTCCTATTTCAAGGCAGACTTTCAATAACTTCCACACGACACAAGCACTTGTCCTGGTCCCAAACTAGGATACTCTATCCTTGTCTGGTTATAGTAACCCAACAAGGCTATCATAAAACGGAAACACACTCAGACTGAAGCCGTTAGTAGAAATCAAGTACGTCGGCACAGTACTATGCATCTTACATGCAAATAGTTAACTGCATGCTTAGTAAGGAGTATGATAATAATACTACTGTTGTGTTATTAATAGGGGACAGCACAGGAATACAGCAACAAGATTTGACAAATTATTTTGATTCTATAGTTGCTCTTCAAGCAAGAAAAATTGTAATTTGCGCTTTCCCTTACTCAAAAACTCTGTCAGAGACACAAAATGCCCGGTTATATAAGTTAAATCGGCTATTGTTTAATATGACCTTTGGCCATCGAGACAAAGTATTATATTTTGATACGAATAATTTTATTCGAAACTTTATATTGACTAGGGACACAATGCATGTGCCTCTTTCTTCGAAACGACAGATTGCCAAATTATTGGCATTCAATATTTATGACCCCATTATTGTTGAGACAATAAAACAGGGACCAACTAAAGTTGCTAACTGTAGAAGTTCTACACTCAAACCTCTGTATTCTGAGGTTTTAAAAAAACCTAGTATAAGTAGGTTAAGCTTGACTGCTGATTTAAACTATCAGCGCAGACAACAGAAAAGCCCCCCTTAAAAAAACTTATCTTAGCTAATCAAAATTTACAGGGCGGTTTTTCTGGTAAATTACTAGAATTAGAGTTATTTCTAGAACAACATAGAGTAGATGTACTCTGTGTCACTGAGCAATGGCTACTAGAGTCCCAAATGAATTTTTCTGTAAATAATTATGAAATAGCCAGTTGCTTTAATAGAAAGTCTGCATTGCATGGTGGATCTTTAATAATAGTAAATAGTAGTTTGAAGTATAAAGAACGAAAAGATATTAGCAGACTTTCTGTTGAAAAAGTTGTAGAACTATCATGTGTTGAACTGGCTAAGCATATTGTAGTAAGCGTATACAGGCCCCCCGCCAGTGACTACAGTTTATTTGAATCCGTACTAGAGGATGTTTTAAAGGTAGCTTCAAGTAGTAGCAAGAAAGTTATAGTATGTGGAGATTTTAATATAGACTTGCTGGTAGACTCCGTTTTAAATAACAAATTAAAACTTATTTTCAAGTCTTTTAATTTAGTTAATATTTTCTTAGAGCCTTCTAGGATTACCGAAAACACAGCCACCTGTCTTGACAATGTATTCTGCGACTGTGAATTTTCGCATTGTTCTACAGTAACTTGCTTAAAGTCAGACCACAATGGTCAAATTGTCCACTTTGAAGCAGATTTTAAAAAAAAGGAGCAAGATATAATTTATCGGCCCATTACAGCAAAAAAGATGGAATTATTTAGAAATTACATACAAAGTAGCTTACCTACACAAAATAATAAGACCCTTAATGCAAATGCTCATTATGGAGATTTATTCAAAGTTGTTTCAGGTAGTTTTGAAAAAGTTTTTAAATTAAAAAAGTTATCATCAAAAAGAAATAAAGTAGCATTTAGTGAATGGGCTACTGCCGGCATCCGAAAAAGCAGGGACACACTATATGCGCTATATGAGAAAAAAACATACACATATGACCCCAGTTTTATACAGTATGTTAAACTATATTCAAAATTATTTAAGGCCGTCTGCCACAAAGCAAAATGTGAGCATATAAAATCAAAAATCCTTCAATCGTCTAATAAATCCAGAACAATTTGGGCTATTATAAATAAGGAAACCGGTAAATCCAAATCAGGAGATCGCGAACTTTCACTTAAAATAGATGATAAATTAATAACCTCAAATGAAGACATTGCTACGGCTTTTGAACAGTTCTTTACAAATGTTCCAATTGTAACGACAGCTCCTTTAGACTCTTCTCCAGCTCTTGCTGAAAGTATTTTGAAAGACAATGTCCCCCCATGCCATCACGATTTTTCGTTCGACTATATTGAAGCCCATACCCTGATTAAATCGTTTAAAAAGCTAAAGCTTAAAAAAACTGAGGACTTATGGGGTATGTCAGTAACAGTAGTTAGCTCAGTAATCGATACCCTAGCACCCCATTTAGCCAAAATCTTTAACAAATGTTTAGATGAGGGTATATTCCCTGATCTAATGAAATATAGTAGGCTCGTTCCTTTATTTAAAAGTGGTGATAAGCAAGATCCCACAAATTTCAGACCAGTCTCAGTTCTACCCGTTTTGAGTAAAATATTCGAGAAGATAGTTCTAGGTCAGCTGCTTACACATTTCAATGACTATCAACTTCTCCATGGTCAGCAATTCGGCTTTACGCAAGGGCGCTCTACAACGGACGCCGGCGTCATGTTAGTTAAACATATATTTAGTGCATGGGAAGAGCGCAAGGATGCTATAGGCGTATTCTGTGACTTGTCGAAAGCATTTGATTGCGTTGACCTTAAAACACTTCTTTTAAAATTAAAGCACTATGGTATAAACGGGAATAGCCTAAAACTTATAACATCATATTTAGAAGGGAGAGTTCAAAGAGCTGATATAAATAGAACTAAATCTTCAGGGTCAGAGGTCAGGATAGGAGTGCCACAGGGATCGATTTTGGGGCCGTTCCTCTTCCTCGTATATGTAAATGATTTGCCGTTCATGGTTCAAAATATGTCAGAGATAGTATTATTTGCAGATGACACGTCTCTTATTTTTAAAATTAAGAGACAAGAAAATGACCTTGACAATACAAATAATGCTCTCTCTCGGGTACTAAATTGGTTTACTTCTAATAACTTATTGTTAAATTCAAAAAAGACGAAATGTATAAAGTTCACTCTTCCAAATGTCAAAACGGTAGACAGCAATGTTTTACTGGGGAATGACAAATTAGACCTTGTGAATGAAACTGTATTCCTAGGTATCACAATTGATGCAAAGCTTCAATGGGGTCCTCATATAGAAAAATTAGCAAATAGGCTTAGTTCAGCAGCATATGCAGTCAAAAGAATTAGGGAACTAACTGACGTCGCAACTGCTAGGCTTGTTTATTTTAGTTACTTCCATAGTCTTATGTCCTATGGCATACTACTGTGGGGACGGGCAGCAGATATTGAGACCATCTTCGTCTTGCAGAAGAGAGCGATCAGATTCATTTATAGGCTGGGTAGTAGAGATTCGTTAAGAGATTTCTTTAAAGAAACTAACATCCTGACAGTTGCCAGTCAGTATATATATGAAAACATTATGTACGTTAGGAAAAATATCAGTAACTTTAAAACTTTAGGTAGCCAACACAATGTAAATACTAGAAATAAACATAAACTTTTGTTCCCACTATTTAGGCTGGCAAAGGTTAATACATCCTTCATGGGGCATTGTATACGCTTCTATAATAAAATCCCTGAAGATATATTAAGCTTGCCTGAATCGCGGTTCAAAAAATATGTTAAGCACACTTTGTGCCAAAAGGGCTACTATAACATAAAGGATTATTTAGATGACAATGAGGTCTGGAATGAAAGCCAGTACAATGTATGAGTTCTATGTTCAAAATAATTATGTTAACTATGTTAATTAAGGACTTTTGAAAAGACTAAGTTAGGAGTTTTTTTGTCCATTTTTTCTCCTAAATGATCTAGATTTTGAAATGGACACCTAGTTTGAATTGTAACGTTCATTAAGCCGCAGTTTCTGTGCTACTTTGAATAAAACCTTTTCATTTCATTTCATTTCATTTCGGCCTTCAGTGGGAATGGAACCCACGACCTCTTTCATGGCAATCAAACGGGCTACCGCTTGATCATCGAGGCAGTCCTCCTTACTCTCCAGCCCCTGCCCACCTCCTGGATCAGTAAGTTTATAATTTAAGCGACAATATCTATAAATCAGATTGTTTCTATGCCGACATAGAAAACGGGGTTCGTCACTTGGACACAGAAACGGATCACAGACGTCATGGATCACATCAGATCACAGTCACAACGTGATCCGAGTAGACGAACCCGAAAAACGTGGTGGTGACCCCCAACTCAACCCACCAACCGAAGCAGTACCTAGCCATGTAGCCTTGGGGGTTGAATTTTTTTTACTTTATTTTTGGCCGTTAATGGGTCAGGGAGTTCTTAGGGAGCAAAAAAGCCCCCGTAACTCGGTGCCGTAAAACCCACCGTTTCCGAGTTACGAACGAAAATAAATACCTATCATTATCATTTTAAATTATCATTTTTTTATGTAGCTACGTATCCATCGCAATGTTAACCCAACTGCGCAGATTTTTGTCAAGTTACCCGCCGGTCACCACACGTTGATTTATTTGAAATTAATTATGTACCTAGGCAGAACCTTTTTCTAAGCGGGAAAACGTTCACTAAGTACGCCTGGGATGCAGTGAGATCAGGTTTTGAATTGCTAAATATCTGCTTTTTCTGCGTGTCACATACGCAAGCAATTCCAATAGTCGTTACATAAATCTAACACTTAGTTCCTTAGTGTGGAGAGTCAATAGCATTACGCATTCAATTCTAAGTTCGTCCCAAACACTACCGCTACCGCTCACTCAAAACTTTAAAAAAAACTCACTTACCCCGCCCAAACTGGTCCGGAAATCTCCAGAAGGAACGAAAATAACCCTCGCATTACCAACCTTGAAACTCCACGGAGTAAACTATCCTTGTAGAAATGAACTGCACACGGTACAATGTAGTCGGATTGCTGTCTTTCGATCAGAGGCGTCCAGGTAAGGTTGTGGCGCGGCGGTGCGTAAGGCAAGACTGACTGAGCGGTGCGGTGAGCAAGCGAATGCCGGCCAGCCAACTTGACGGTGGTGGTCGCATACCGAATGCGTAGTGACACCGTGAATACAGTGCGCCATGGGATCTGTAGGTGTGTGGTTATGCATGCAATATGAGAAGCTATTGTTTTTGTCACAATCTGGGTTACAGCAAGGCAGCGAAGTGCTTTTAATAAATAGTAGGTATAAAGCCTGACCAATTACTGAGAAAATGATTTTGCATGGACGTAGTTCCGGTCTTATTGAATTGAAGATTTCTTTATTGCACAAAAAGGGGTATTCGTACAGAGAGGCGAGCTTCTGATTCTAGGAAGTATTTATTTCAAAGGTTATCTGGAAGAGATCACTTTTAGCCGTAAAATCGCCGTCTGCACTCGTATCATTTTTAGTGATAAGGCCGAAGTTTGTACTCTAAAGTTAAGAAATATCTGTGTAATTTCTATTTAGCTATGTACAATAAAGTGTTTTCTTTATGCCTATGTATCCATCTACACGTTTCGATATAAGTTTTCACTCTACTTGGCTTTTTAAATTGTCCAATAAGTGTAAAAACATCATTTATCATCCATTGTATGCGATTTTAACTTGCAACATTAATTAAATCGCAATTTCTTCATTACTTTGAATTTAAAAAAACTATATACCATTGCTTCATGCTATAAAAGCACTATTCTGTTATTTTTCTGGTAGTGCTAGATAGTGTTCTCTATCTATCCATCTATCTATAATTTGTCTCGTGGTCGGTTGAATTTAAAATTAATATAGTATTGTAATTTTTTCCACTACAGGGACTTGTCTCAAGGAGCGTATGGAATTATATCGTGGGCCCACCGCGGATATCCGACTTCTAGTGCTGTAGTTTATAAAACAGATGAAAAACTTCAGACAATTTCAGAGGTCCCTGGTTCAAACCCGGGACCTCTGAAATTGTCTGAAGTTTTCCCGGCTGTGGACAAAAAAAAAACCCCAGGTCTTGGATGTTAACATGTTTGTGAATTCGTTGTTTCTGGTTCCCACGAAACAGGGTATCCTAGTGTGGGGCCAGAAGCAATGTATGTGCCTGTATGTAAATGGTATGGTATGGTAATGGTATGACATTTAAATTAAAAGTTCACCAATTGTACTATGTATCTTTGTAATTATTATTTATGTTTTTTCCAGTGTACAATAAAGAATATTCGTATCTTAAAGATAAGAATAATGAATAATAATGAATAAGATAAAAACAATAATGTAATTGAGTAAACATTTTAAAAATTATTCGATAATCCTAAGCCGTGGTCACCCTACCCGCTCATTCCTCGACGCCGCCTGTGTGACCCACGCGTGGGCCTGCCGCAAACCCAATCGCGCTGCACGCGCTAGTGCAATTAACCTTATAGCCGACAGCACTTCAACCTTTACGGCGCTACCTGGTGCTGAAATCTACCAATGGAAAAATCATAACATGTTTTATAGGTATGTTTATTTTCTAAAAGCGATTAGGTATAAATCATAGCGACTGTCATAACTATTTTTAGAATACAGTCAAGAAAATAGGATCAACAACCTTGAACTTTAATCGATTTCCGCTAAAAGCGGCCATTTTTGACAAAAATCCTTTAATGTCCTCGATTCTTGGGCCCAATCAGTAGGTAAGTTCTAAAAAGATCTTAATCAATCACGCCTGAACGGCTAAATGGATTGCGATGAAATTTGTCACAGAGATAGATTACAGTCCGGTGTTAAAATTTATGGTCTTCCTTTTATTTCTGATAGTATGTTATTTCGCAAAAAATAATCCTTATTATTATTATTTATTTATTGCAAGAAAAATAATTACATTACAGTTAAAACTATTGCGTAATTAATTGCATTAAACATTATACATTATTTGCATTATACATATTACATTTAAAAATAACAAAGAATTAGAACGTTAAAATTATATACAATGTACTATTTACTTTACATTAAATTTGAAATTAAAATTAATAAAAAAACGAAATTTAAACTACAATCCATTCGTGTGTCAATAAATTAATTCCATTAAAACGATAATTATCACACAAAATTCAATTTTGTCACAAAAGTATCAATAAAATGAAACATTTATGATGAAGCCTTCCGATCGGTGTGATAAAGCTACAGGGTAATTTTTTTCTCGCCTAGAGGGTTCGACTCCCGGTTCAACCGTGTTATTATTTATAAAATCTATGAATGCAGTTTACATTGTTTTTAAAATTAAAATAATGTCTTCTTTCAGCAAAATGTTCCATCTGCAATATTAAAGGTACTTTCCCTCCATGTAGCAGGGCCGTGGGACGCCCTGTATAGGAAGGAGGTCGTAATTACACAAACAGTTCTAAACACGACTTTACGAAAATAAAAGGTGGGCGTTGGGTTTTAAACGGAAAAAGATTTCGCGTTGGGCCGATTGATCGGTTGACCGATCGGATGAACAGAAAACACCCACAAATTGAGCCATATACCTACGTAGTTTTGCAGAAATATTGCCCGGTTATAACGGCCTCGCGGTAGCGCAGCGTTTTGGCACGCTGCTGGCTGTAAATAAGGTCTCGGGTTCGATCCCCGGCCGGGTCAAACTAGGAAACGAAATTTACTAGTTTGTCTGGGGTCTTGGATGTTATCTATGTATTTATTGTATTAAATGTATTGTCGAGTTAGCACCTGTCACTTAGTATGGGGCTAACGAGATCTGTGTAACACGATTATGTCAATAAATATTTATTTGTTTTCCAGCCATGTGCTGCATTAAAAGGTTTTTTTTACTTTCAGGATAATATAGTCGGCAATGTTAATGACCTATTACTTTCTTGTTTTTTTTTGCATGCCTACCAACTTTTTCGTCCTGTGGTTGACTGGTAGAAAATGCTTATGGCATTAAGTCCGCCGCGTTGACAATTTTATTGTTAACATAACATAAGCTCACGCCTGTATCCCAGAGGGGTAGGCAGAGACCAGGGACTGACACTTGCCACATTAAGTGAACATTTATGTGCAATAAAAGTATTAGTAATATATTAATAATTTTGTAGCCACATATTTCATTAAAAGAAGCCTCATAAAGTCATAACATAAACTTCCTAGATGACGTGAACTCGGCTACGTTAAGGGCGATTTTATAGCCAACTAGCTGTGAGCCGCGGTGTTACCCGTAGTTTATTAGTGTACTGGCTTTTGCCCGCGACTCCGTCCGCGTGGACTTATTTTGCAACCCCGTTCACTCTCTTAAGGGTTAAATTTAGAAAAACGGCGAAACACGTGTTCGATCAATTGTGTTGAAGAGTATTTATTTTAAGTTTCAAGAAAATTAGACAACATTCTTTATACCTCCCATACAAAATGTTGGCAACCCTTTTCGCCCCCTCAGGGGTTGAATTTCAAAAAATCCTATCTCATTCCTTGCCTAAATTATATATAGACCCTTTGTGCAAAATTTCAGCTTCCTAGTTCCAACGGCCTGGGCTGAGCGTTGATGAGTGAGTCAGTCAGGACTTTGAATTGTATTTCTATAGATTAACAGTAATGTAGGTGACAGAAAATAAATTTAACAGTAAAAGATATTTTCCCGCAGTAAAGCGTAGCCTATGTGTTAATCCAAGGTGTCAGCTAACTCCATATGAAATTTTATTACAATTGCTCCAGCCGCTTAGACGAGAAGAAGTAACAAACATACACTCTCACAAACTTTCGCCTTTATAATATTAGTGTTATGGTATGTTATGTGATTGATAATGTGACGTGTTGTTATAATGTAAAGGTTAAGTGGCCTAATCGGGATATCCAATAAATACGCGTATAAATAAGTACACGTTTTTGGTACCATTTTACGTATGTTATGTAGACAGAAATAGTTTTTTGTATCTAAATAAAGCCAATTATGCATACCAAATCCTGAGCGATTCCAATCGTCTGATAAATTTCATACTTATACTATTTTTAATGCACTAAACCGTGCTAAGGACAATTTTAAAAACCTATTTAGAGGCTAAAAATTCCACCCATGCCGGGATTCGAAAACGCGACCTCTGGCTATCCGTTCTAGCGCTCTTTCCAACTGAGCTAATGGGCGACTCACCGGCATCTGTGAAATTTCGAACCTCTTTACACTATTCTCTGTATTACGTACAGGCAGCGACATCTGTCTGAAGTAAATTGCATCACTTACAGCCCCGAGTACGTACTTTGCAGTTAGGTTTTTACATCGGAATGATATCGCTGTACCCACATGATTATACTATTTTTAGTTTTAATGCACTAACCCGTGCTAAGGACAATTTTAAAAACCTATTTAGAGGCTAAAAATTCCACCCATGCCGGGTCTCGAACCCGCGACCTCTGGCTATCCGTGCCAGCGCTCTTTCCAACTGAGCTAATGGGCGACTCACCGGCATCATTGAAATTTCGAACCTCTTTACACTATTCTCTGTATTACGTACAGGCAGCGACATCTGTCTGAAGTAAACTGCATCACTTACAGCCCCGAGTGCGTACTTTGCAGTTAGGTTTTTACATCGGAATGATATCGCTGTATCCACATGATTATACTATTTTTAGTTTTAATGCACAAACCGTGCTAAGGACAATTTTAAAAACCTATTTAAAAGCTAAACATTCCACCCATGCCGGGTCTCAAACCCGCGACCTCTGGCTATCCGTGCCAGCGCTTTTTCCAACTGAGCGGGTTCGAATCCCGGCATGGGTGGAATTTTTAGCCTCTAAATAGGTTTTTAAAATTTCATACTATTTTGACAGTTGAATCGTTCAGGATTCTTTGCTGGTAATATTATGCATTAGGCACAGATCGTCAGACCATCTCGTGGAGTGCCTACCCACGTTGCTTCCGGTCCGTGGTCGCCAGACCAGAACTTTTTCGCCCCAACGGCAATCAATTCTTCGAGCTATGTGCCCCGCCCACTGCCACTTCCACTGAGCATTCTTCGAGCTGTTTCATAACGCTCATTCTTCTGCGGATCTCCTCATTCCTGGGAGTCGCTGGATGCGGACGGCACAAGACCGTGAAGCTTGGAAAACCATGAGGGTGGCCTATGACCAGCAGTGGGCATCAAATGGCTGATGATGACGTATATAAGGGTTGGGCTGCGTTACATAAATTTACATTAAAGTTTAATATGGCAATTCTATGCACGTTGCATAGCAGTCTTTCTAATTAATTCAATCTTAATTGAACAATGACTGTCCAACGTGTCATGATAGCGGAGTGGTAGAACGTCGGATTCTCAATTGAGAGGTCGTGGGTTCGAAACCCAGCATGTACAGTCTATTTATTCTTACTTGTCCAATTTAGTAAACAAGATTCTACCCTTAAACTGTGACTTTTTAGTCCAAAACTGCCATATTTCTATGAATGAAGTAACCTGGAACCCTCTTTTAGATAACACGCTGCCAATTTTATGAACATAGTTCATGATAGTTCATGAATTTGCGAGAAAATGTCTAGTTTAGGCATCTAATCTCAATTTTAAGGTTAGAATTTTGTTTACTAAATTGGACAAGTAAGAATAAATAGACTATACCTACCAATAATTCTGTTTTCTCAGTTACGTACATTTTTGGAGTAAACGCCCTGGTTACTCTCTTGAACAACAGCAGGTAAATAATAATTGATATTTTCACACAATACAGGTAATTAGAGCGGTAGTAGAGGGAAAAATCCACTCTCTAACTGTGAAGAATAACATCATGAGATGTTGTGAGTGCTGAGTGGTGGGTGTGCTGAGTGATGGGTGTGCCGAGTGTCTGAGGTGTTTAACTACCTCAGCTGTTGAAATTGCCTTGCCAATCCGCGGTGGGCACTTAGGTACTCTCTCTTCCTGAGATAAGCCTGCATTACGACGTTTACATGCGTGGCGGCTCTCCATTTCTTCTTCTTCAGGCTATATTATGTAGTCCACTGCTGGACATAGCCCTACCCTAATGAGCGCCATAGCGCCCTGTCTTCAGCTTGCCGCATATAGCATCTGCCGGCAGTTTTTCGCAGATCGTCATCCCACTCGGAGGGCGTCATACACTACGTTTGCCGAGTCGCGGTCTCCACTCAAGAACACGTTTACGTTGCCTGGCGGCTCTCCTTTTTTGGAATTTGAATTTAGTTTTACGTTTTTCAGTTTTTTCCTTTATTAATTTATCAGATAGGTAAATACAGCCGTGAGGTGAACATTCAAATTTTGTGTTTAATTTATAATATTTTATTTTCCCGTCGCAAACCCAACTGCAAGCACCGAGGACCCGCATAATATACCTCCTACATAAAAAAAAATGCACAAAAGGATAAGGTGGACAAAGCTGAGTAGCATAATCTTTTTGCTTGGCATTCTGTGGGTTGATTGACTTGAAATCGAATGCTGCTTGATTGACTTTGCAGCGAATTGTAATTGTAAAAAGTAATTGTTGTTCTAAGTAATAATGCCTTGCTATACGTGAACTTATGGCAACCTTGAGTTAGACATAGAAGTACAGGCGACAGGGTATCAACCAAGTCAAGAATTTGCCTATCTTAGGTATATGTCAAGTTTGATAATTATGCCTTATAATATAACCGAGTAACCCGAGCATTAACTGAGCATAAAAATAGGTACCAAGCAGGCGGGACCAACCTAGATACCATATAGGTACGTCGCAATGACATAAATAGTTGAATTGAATTCGGGTCTTGTAATTTTTGGCATTATTGGTAAATTGTTAATTCAGTTTTATTTTTTAATTTTGTTGTTTTTAATGGTTTATTTCTGCCTTTGGCACTCGCAAACACGACGACTCGATTGAGATCTTATTTATCAAAATGTGACCTTTGGTTTTTTTTTTTTGTGATACTTCTGTTTCCACAGACTGTGGGTCCGTGCCTTTTTTCTGTGCATTAAATTATTTATTGGTACTCTATCTCTCTGAGCTACATTATCTTGCGTACTGGTGTTGTCGTACTACACACACTTATTCTAGCCTATAGTAGCTTAAGTAAGTTATTTTTTTTTTTTATACAATCATGCTTTTTTTTTTTAAACTCTTCTATAAAATCATGCAATTATCTATTCCCTTATTTTCATTTTTTTTTTTGCCATTTAACTTTAACTTTACCTGTGATTACATTATTACATTACTTGTTTTTAGATTACCTATATGTGTTCCGTGATTGTGCTTGAGCAGGTCGGCCGCGGCGCGTCTACTTCGTTAAGGTGTTTTTGGACGATCGACATGTCTCGGGATTTCAGTGCCATTTTGAGGTTGTAGTCCGTTATTTTCTTCGTGGCTGTTTCCGCCGCTTGCTTTGCAAAACTGCCGACCGCGTCCATTCTGCTGTCGGTGTAATAAGTGCAGCTATCGGTGTGCCGCGATATTGCCACTACTGCATGTGGGACGCTCTCGAACAGCTTGTGCGATTTGGTCTGCGTTCGGACGATTATCACCGACTCGTAGGTTAGACCCTGAGCTTCGTGGATTGTTAGTACGCACGACCCGTAGCCTATACCGTATCCCTGGCTGGTTAGGGATTTCTTTTCCTCCTGTGTATGGGTGAGGAAAAGGGTTTTCGGTTGGCTTTTTGGTATTTGTGCGCCGCTAAATTTTTTCAGCTCGATGGAATGTACCCGAGTTCTTGACGAGTACATTCCTGGGTAAACTTCTCTGAGAGCGTACGCCACGTCCATCGGGTTTCGGTGCGTGCATAGCAGCTCCTGATCGATGGTCGCCATCAGGCCAGGGCGGCTGTAGCGCATCTCGAACAGATTTTCACGGTCGATGTATGGTAGTTGGTTGACATCTCCAACGAGGACGATCTCGCCCGCCTTTGACAGTCGGGCGGCCATTACTATAGCCCCAAAGTGGTTCATGAGAGCCTCGTCGACCAACAAGCGTTTGATCTTAACGGGCTCCCTGAATCCATTTGCTAATATTGAGGCCATAGTTCGCACCTTTGAGTTTGCTTCTTCGCCCAGACGGTGCGAAAGCTTCTCTCTCAGGTTTTTGACCGCTTCGGCTGTCGTGGCTACCGCCATGTCCCCCTCGCTGAAAAGGCCCACCAACCACGTCGTCTTCCCGCATCCCGGTACTCCGTTTGTCCATCGAATCTTTGGAACCTCCCACGAGTCTGACTGCTGGTCGACCGACTTTGCCTTGTTGAGGATTTTGTCCTCCAGCATGATTTTGGTGCATCGGGCGACGACCACCACCGGGTGCTTTCCTGTGTCTCGGAATCTCAGCTTGCCTGTACGCCTCGTCTCCTCCTCGTTCAGGACCACGAAACCTCCCGACTCGGTGTATGCAGCCATGTATTGACCTGACATTGTTCCTCTGAGGGTCTGACTGGTGTCGTTGTCATAGATGGCTGCCTCGGCCTCCTCGAGTCTCACCTTCAGCAGCCTCTCATTTCCGAGCTGGAAGGACTGCAGTATCTTTTTGCATGTAGCTAGACTTACTTCTTTGTAGGCTTTTGTCATAGCTTGAAACTCGAGGAAAGCGTTTCTCAGGTGGTCTCGCGGCCTCCTCACTGTTACGAGACTTGGCGGGCTGACTTGCCCCTTGTCGGATCTCGTTCGGTTGCCCTGCATCGGTTCTCGCTGTTTCGCTGGTGTTTTTAGGTATTTATGTGACCTTTGGTTAAGGAGCTATGAGTTAACATAGAATCGGACATACACACGAGCCCAAGACAGTACTCTCCTTGTGGGTCCGGCTCGGTTAAGAGAAGAAGAATTTGCAAAGTACCTACCTACTGTAATGTAACATATCATACTAGCTGTGCCCCGCGGCTTATCGATTTTCCCACGGGAATAAGATATTTTCCCGCAGTAAAACGTAGCCTATGTGTTAATCCAGGGTATCAGTTAACTCCATACTAAATTTTATTAAAATCACTGCAGCCGTTGAGACGTGAAGAAGTACCTAACCAACATACACAATCACAAACTTTATAGTATTAGTGTTATGTCATGCATGTGAGAACCTACTGTCATATAGGTAACTAGTGCACAAGTGCTGTCAATTTCTTAAGAATTGTGGAAAACAAGAAATTGAAAAATGTTTATTTATCACACACAGATTAGAGAACACATGAATGCTATGGAAAAATAGTGACAATAATTGTGATAAAAAGGATAGGGCTCAGCTAGGTGCTGTGAGTGCATGCATCATCACAGCGCTGATTTTCAGCCCGTCCTTGTTCTCACTGAATTAAATAAAAGTTAGCGGATTTTAAAAAGAGAACACCGCAGTTGTAATCAAACAAAAATCTGTTAAGCATTATTTAGCTTCCACCCTACGAAAGGCACAAGGTGAATGGATATGAAGTGTACAACATGTAAATTATTACACTAGATGGTATGGTAGATTTCATAAATTAAAGATCTTATCAAACCACTCAAATATGACAAGAACTCTCAAATTAAATTTAGTCACACCTGTATTTCCCAGGTTTCACTTGACAGGACTGGTTCAGGTTAGTGGTTGTCCAAAAAATTAGGCTAAGCGGCAATCAGGAGAGATTTTCAAGAAATCATATCGCTCCTTATACTGCGGGATAGAAGCGTGTAATATGCATTAAACTAAAGAACGCTTAATAATGAACATTAAACGCTTTACTTTCATTCATACTTAAACAAAGTACCTAAGGGAAAACTTATTCGACACCACATTGTAGAGTTCAGTGAAAAGAATGACTCAGAGATGAGACAATCAAGGTTTTTCCAGGGTTACTCAAACGAACGATACCTCTCACGAAAGTCACGGCTGCCTTTTCCAAAGAGTATCTAACCACTAGCCTTTTGAGCTATACAGTACAATATTTACATGAAGCGACTTTGAAACTGTTCGATGTTCAAAATTTGAATGCAGAGACTCTCAGATCATATGTGTTCTGAGGCTGAGACTCAAAACAATTTACAGTCTTGATATTCTTTTTAATACACTAACCCGTGCTAAGGACAATTTTAAAAACCTATTAAGGGCCGATTCGACCAAACTATTTTTAACAAGAGAAGTTCTCGATTTATTCCAAGATTAGCACTTATACAAAGCATAAAGAGTTTGGTCGAATCGGCCCTTAGAGGCTAAAAATTACACCCATGCCGGGACTCGAACCTAAACCGAACCTAAAATTGGAAAAATAAGTGTCTTGACCAGTCTAGTAATAGTAAAGTAACAATCGTAAATATGTGGCATATTTATTTTATGTTACAATTATTTATTTTCCAAATTTTCAATTATTGAAGCGCTCGTGGCCTAGTCGAACCGAGTGATTGGCATCAACCACTTGAGTTAAGAAACAACAGGCGCGGTAAGGTGCAGGATGGGTGACCGTCCTGAGACTACCGCTAGTGGCATTTTTCCGGGCGATTTCGTGTTTCGCAAGCCACATTAAGCCCTTGTTGCCGGCTGTCATCTACTGGCAGTCGTTAAGCCATGTCAGAGGCTCATGAGCGGCTTGATAACTTCTGACAGTGAGGCTCGCCACTGTCTTACAATTCTCCACCCACCCGGACTTGGCCCCCGTGGTGAAGTATGGCCTAAGCTTCTTGCGATGCAAGAATAGACCCGTTCCCCAGCAGTGGGTACATACAAGGGTTGATATTGATCGACTTATTTTCCAATTTAATTTGTGGATACATTAGGTATGATAGATTTGTCGCAAGCGGACATACTCAGACCAATTAGTAGAGGTATAAGCGAAGGGAAGATAAAAAGTGCACTAAACTGACGTGCGTGCGTTCAATTCCTAATGCGGATTCATTACTGATAAGTTAGCGCTTCGGATTGCCCTTTCAAAGATAATTAGAGTAATTTCATAGTTTCGCCGTTTGTTTGTCCGCATGACTTGATCGAACATGCGGTATGCGGGCGCTCCTGTAGGGCGCTCAATGCCTTGCCAGACCATAAAGAACAGCGGCGCGCGTAAATATTTATCAAAAAAGCGCAACACGACTACGTGGCAAAGAAACAAAACAAAACAATTTTAGCCTCTCGTATGTTTATTTACGTATTTTAGCGCAAGTCGTATGCGCTACGCTACCTAACACTTGAGTTGCTGCGTGCCGCACAACTAATATAGCTAGTAAACGACTTTTTTTTAAAACCCATTTACAGTGCGTTCACATTAACTTGACGCGTGAGAGAATTGGTAGCACTGAGATGTTTACTTTTACCATGTTAAATAAGAAATCATTCCCATTACTTGGGGAAAATAAAAGCATTGAGGGCTTGTTTTACCATCTTCCGATTAGGTCCAAAAGCTAATTCACATGTTATGTCCTTGTTACCAATTCTCTCACGCGTCAAGTTAATGTGAACGCACTGTAGAGGCTAAAATTGTTTTGTTTCACTGTTTGATTGAATGCACCTTTTTAAGATTTTGACCGATCGTGTGGAGGTATCACCAAATGAGTAGTATTTCTTTTCTACGCAACATGGCAACATCGCTTCGTCAAAAAAAAAAAATCAAAGGAAGAGTCTAGATAGCCACAAGCGGTAAATTCGCCCAAAAGATTACGACTGACGTGGTAGTTTTAAATTAAAGTAGAATGTATTCTTTAACAAAAACTCATACGTTGGCATGGAAATGAAGAGGCCTTTACCCAGCAGTGGGGTGTACCGGGCTGATGATGATGATCTGTTCCCTCATAGGACAAATGAGGTATCGTTAAATTTGTCACAATTCCCGAAAAATCCAATATCGTGGCCGTGTGCAACGGCCGCGATATTGAATTTTTCTAAAGCGAATACTTCAAAAATTAAAATCATCCTATACCATTGAGATGGGTATCAAATTAAAGGAATTTAATAGTCCTTTCCAAAAATGTATAACAGATACATCTGTTATAAATTTTTGGAAAGGCGTAAAATATAATAAGAAAATATAATTAAACATAAAATGTGTTTGTTTTGTCGTGCTTGGTGGAAGCTTTTTGGTGATCGTTCAAAAATAAAATTATGTGTTATAAAATTTTTCATTTCATGATCCGCGTCGTGATTAAGCTCCGTACTCTATCTCTGAGAGAAGGCCTGTGTCCAGCAGTGGTACATTACACGCTGGTTATTTAATGATATACGGCACTGTAAGTTATTAAATTAATTTGATTAATGAATAAATACCAATGGTAACTAAAGCCATATTTTAAATTTTATTATCGATGAGAAAAGCACTAGCCTGACTGTTGCAATACTTGTGCAAAATTAACTGTTAAAGTAGTCTCTCGAATTTAATATGGTTTTTACTTTACAAGGCACACGATCACTTTGTTCTTTCTGTCTGAAAAAAATCTGTTCTAAAAGTCGACTTTTGGCCGCTTAGCCATTTTAACTCTACAAACACTATCGGCTATCTAGACAATTCCTAATTCCTAAACTAAAAAAAACTTAAACGTAAACAAAACAAACAAATACCTCAATCAAAGGGAATCGAAATAGTTAATAGAACTGTGTTTTCGTTCGTATTGTTTAACACCTTCTACGAAAGTAAATCGTGTTTAGAAATTCTATTAATTTATAACCTTTAAGATCACATACTTATACACCAAAGTTATTAGTGATAAAACAAAATGTTTACTACCTTCTCTATCTTGTTTTTCCTTACTTTTCTTACTTTTATCTCAACGACATGGTCAATTGATTGTGAATTTACAGTCGAAATGACTCAAAATCTACGTGGAAGCGGCTTTCATAGGTAATTCTTGTTTAGTGTATAACCGTATAACATTAGCAAATCCTGAAGTGAGGTTATATTATCCTTGATCAAATTGACCGGCCCTGGTAAGACCTTAATTAAATTTCAAGCAGCCTTCCGATTCAAGCGACTCGCTAGCTTGCCTGTGATGAAAAATTAATGTCTGTATCGATATCAACTCTTGTATGTTCCCACTGCTGGGGCACGGGTCTCTTCCTGCATCCGAAGAAGGTTAGGCCATACTCCACCACGGGGGCCAAGTCCGGTTCGGTGGAAAATTCTGAGACAGTGACGGGCCTTACTGTCAGAAATTATCAAGCTGCCCATAAGGCCTCCGACATGGCTTAACGACTGCCATTACATGACAGCCGGCACCAACGGCTTAACGTGCCTTGTGAAGCACGGAAGCGCTCGGAAAAAAGCCACTAGCGGTAGTCACGGGACCGTCACCCATCCTGCACCTGAGCGCGCTTGTTGTTGCTTAACTAAAGTGGTTGATTGCAACCATTCGTTCGATCAGGTCACGAGCGCTTTTGACAAGCTCTTGAATGTCTGTATAGCCCTTTGCAGAAAGTTTAGAGAGCATATTGTGCATACTAACCTACCTTGTTCTGTGATTCCAGGAACCTAACTTACACAATACAGTTCCTGAAAGAAGGGGCTGAGCTCGCAGCAGGCCATTGTGTCCTCAGCTTGGACCAGCTGGTGCCAGCCGGTCTTTATGCAAATCCTGACGAGCTGTATGAGCTTAACCAAGCTGGAAAGGTATGTTTATTTATTTATTAGTTTACTAGTAGCTCAAATTTGCAGGATGTTGTCAGCTGTCACAATAGTATAGGTGCTGGGCGTGCCTCCTCCATCTAAAAGACTATCCCATTCACTGCAGCATCCTAGTGATCCCTTGGCCCATCTAGTGTGAGTGAAAATGCCACTGAACGCTTTATAAATCATTTCATAACATAGTTCAAGATCACATCAAGTGGAGATATTTTATAAAGCCTATTTGTAGCTTTAAAAGTCTAGTTTAAAATGATTTACTTATTACTCTTTCTTGTGTTTCCAATCAGCCCATATTCGTCCACTACTGCACATAGACTTCTTGGTCGTCAGTCATCTTCATCCGGACACTATAAGCAATCTGCCTTAGATTGTCGGATCATCATGAGAGATTTTGACTGAATCAATCAATCAATAACGAGACCTTGAAATGAATGTGAGCAACCTTGACAGAAAAGTGTAATAAAAAGTAGCCATTCTAAAACTGTTGATTAAATACTGAACATTTTAAAATATTCACTGATGAGCCGTTTACCTTTTAAACAGGTTATACAGATTAGATAGAGATGAAAAAATATTACCAAATCACATCCTTTAAGGAAGGCCTGAAAAATCTCAAATTGCAAACGCTAGCAACTCATTATAATAATATAATAATAATAATATAGCTGTTTATTTCGCTCTTTACAATAAATTACATAAATATTATTCTTACATAAATTTACGCATACGCATGGATGAAAAACTGGCGAATCAAAGCTAGCGCCGCTAAATCCAGCCATGTTACATTCGCGCTAAGAAAAGGAGACTGCCCCCCAGTAAAACTCGGGGAAGACACACTGCCCCACAACACAGAGGTCAAGTACCTGGGGTTCCACTTAGACCGCAAACAGACATGGAAGACCCACATACAGAAAAAGCGCGATGAACTGAATCACAGATTCAGATCCCTACAATGGTTACTGGGTAAGCATTCCAGACTGTCTGTAAATAACAAAACCCTCATCTACAAGGTAATATTAAAACCAGTTTGGACCTACGGAATACAGTTGTGGGGATCAGCTGCAATATCCAACATCGAAATTCTCCAGCGATTCCAAAATGGTGTCCTAAAATCCATAGCAAATGCGCCATGGTTCACAAGAATGGAAGAAGTCCACAATTACCTTAAAATTCCCACTGTACATGAGGAGGTAAAAAACATAACCAAAAAATACAAAGAAGTTATAATGAATCACCAAAATAAGCTTGCAATCCCCCTTAATGAACAACTCCAAACAAGACGTCTGAAACGACAACACATGTGGGACAACCTGTGAAGTATAATAAATAAAGGCTGCCCAACTCTGGAAGGGCAAGCCTATCACGCCAAAGACCCTCACGCATATGGACTGCTTATGGTCTGACGACCGATTGCATGTCAGCATAAACAAAAAAAAAAAAAACATAAATTTACAACTTTAAATTACATTTATTTATTTAATCTCTATTTATAGATCATTATTTGTAAATTATTATTTCTTAACTCTCCACTAACCCCCTTATTCATAATAGTCTGTTAACTTTAAGCAATGCTTATTCTCACTCTGTCCTCTTCTATTGACCTAAGTCAGAATGAAAGAGAACACTCTTTAGCAGCTGTTTTAAGCTAGCGGACTATTATGAATAAGGGGGTTAATATTCTAATCTAATTGAATTCAGAAATTAATTTCATGCATATTTGCCTTTGGGAACTCTGGAGTTACATTCCGGAGCAACTCATTAGATTGAAATAAATATGCTGTTTTGTACTTAACTCTCTACCGAATAGTGACAAAAATTTGCCGCCCTAAATTGAACCTCTCAAATAACATCTGAATCCAATGTAAAATTAACACTAGCTCTACCGTTTAAAGGGTTATAATATAACAGATAACCAAATTATTCCAGCTTGTTGCCAAGGTGCGTGACCGCATCGACGTTGAGATGTCAGCAGAGAAGTCCAACCCAGCCACTGTGTACATCATGTCGACAGTGGATGGAGACCAGGTCGTGATATGGGTGCCACTTCACGCACGGTATCACAAAGCGGTCACCGGTGGGGGGTAAGTCCTTACTTTTTTTTGTACTGAGGCTGCTCTTTCCTATGATATGTATTAAAGGAGTATATTTTGGACAAAAATGTGGTCTGAGGCGAAGACCACATGGCCATATGACGGCCTCGGTGGCGCAGCGGTTTGGCACGCTGACTGTAAAACCGAAGGTCTCGGGTTCGATCCCCGGCCGGGTCAAATTAGGAAAAGAACTTTTCTAGTTGGTCTCGGGTCTTGGAGTTTATCTCTGTATTTATTGTATTAAATCTATCGTCGAGTTAGCACCTATAACACAAGTCATTCAGTTGTACTTAATATAGGGATAACGAGATGTGTGTAGTATGTCCATGAATATTATTATTATTATTATTATTATTATTATATATCTGTAGTACATACTGAAGATTTTCTACTCGTACTTTTATTTAAAATTGCAGTTATAATAGGTGTCTTAATTCTCATTTACTTTGTTTATAATATAAAATAAAAGTAAATAAGTATTGTGAGAAAATTCCTTTATCAAAAACCACTATGTTCTGTGTCAAAAACTAATTATAGAGTAACAAAAATATTTCTAAAATTGATTCAGTGATCGGAATAGGTAGCGTTTATTGTTAAGGCTGGTATTTTAATACTTACTAGTAGATAACGTCAGTGCAAGTCTATGATATAGATAGATACAGAAAAAAAAATTACATAAAGCCTGGTTCTGAATTGAGAATTGAGTCACTAAGTAAATACTTAAGTTCGGTCACGCTCTTTACCGAGAAATTCGAAGACAGTTGACTATTTACTTAACGAAATTCACAATTGACAACATTTCAATTTTTTAGCATACGTATTTTACTGTCTTATAGGAAACTAGATACGATTTTTGGTTTTGGGCGTTGTAAAAGATGAAATGTTGTCAATTCAGAAACTGGCTCATAACAATATAATAGAAGCTTATTATGAGACAAAGCATTTTATAGAATGTCGGTATTTCGTTACAGTTTCGCGACAGTGAACATTTCGCGCCCCAAAATGTTCGTAGTGTGTCCGAACAACCTCCTAGCACACTGCAAGCAACCGTCACCCGCTGACAGGTCGGGCCTTTGCCCCCCGAGTGGGGACTGCGAGTGGAAAGCAGTCCATTACACTCTAGTGAGTACTGTTTATTTTTCTCTAGCTGTGCCCCGCGATTTAAACTGCGGCTTATCGATTTTCCCATGGGAATAAGATATTTTTCCGCAGTAAAACGTCGCCTATGTGTTAATCCAGCAGGGTGTCCATCCAGGGTAAACTCCATACCAAATTTTATTAAATTTCCGGACTTGGCACCTGTGGTGGAGTATGGCCTATACCTTCCTTAGGGAAGAGACCCGTGCCCCTCGGTGGGGACATAATGGGATGATGACGATGAAGCATATTTGTTTGTGGCCATAAATCATGCTTTCGTTCATTCATTCACATCTCTCCAATGGTTCACAGATCTCCGAGCAGCCATCATGGTTGGTGCCTGTTGGAGACCTCAGCCATTGGCACTTGGCGGCGATAGGAACAAGTCTGGCGTACCTCGCCGGCACTGTGTACGTGTTGAAGGCTTTGCACGGATACAAGCGAAGATCTAAGCTCGGGGACAGTTTTAAACGCGAGCCTCTGAAGAAGGATAGCTAAGTTTGGGCTGGGAGATATGGGTTTTGACAAGTTGCAGTGAGGACGCTTTTTGATGTAAGAACAAAGAACTCTATAATTTTTTAATTGGACGACCTCGGTGGCGCAGCGGTTTGGCACGCTGACTGTAAAACCGAAGGTCTCGGGTTCGATCCCCGGCCGGGTCAAACTAGGAAACGAACTTTTCTAGTTGTCTCGGGTCTTGGATGTTATCTACGTATTCATTGTATTAAATCTAGACTTAGCACCTATAACACAAGTCATTTAGTTGTACTTAGTATAGGGCTAACGAGATCTGTGTAATATGTCCATGAATATTTATTTATTATTTATAAGAATTGTTTTCAATCTTTCCTCGAAGAATGATACATAGCTTCTGGATACAACTTTGTTGCATTTGCTTCAGGAGCTAGGCGGTACCAGCATCACCTACAGAAAAAAATCTTTGAAAAAAGTGAACATCATAAGAAATTTTTAGACCCTATTGAAAAGAACCTAGCTCCAAAAACCTAGGACTTTTTGATCTTAGGTTCTAGACTGTAGGCAGGTTCTAAAAATAGATGCCATAGTGGTTAATATTAATGACATTTTCTTTTTGAAAAAAAAAACGTTTTATAAAACATTTACGATTTTTATTCTAGGTGGCGCTTGTTAGCACCCCCAAATGTCTTCTTCCTCAGGCTATATTATGTAGTCAACTGCTGGATATAGCCCTCCCCTAATGAGCGCCATAGCGCCCTGTCTTCAGCTTGCCGCATCCAGCATCTGCCTGCAGTTTTTCGCAGATCGTCATCCCACCCGGTGAGAGGGCGTCACTACGTTTGCCGAGACGCGGTTTCCACTCAAGAACACGTTTCCGCCAACGGTTGTCGGATCTTTGCGAGATATGGCCAGCCCACTGCAACTTCAGCTCGCTAATTCTCTGAGCTATGTCGATAACTTAACCCAAGCGTCTGACTTCAGCCAACTTCAGCGACGAGTTGGCCAGGCGCGTCGCTAGCGCCACTGTGTGGCGGAGAATTGAACTTTTTCATTGTTTCCAAGCCTCTGCTCCAAGTTGTCATTTGCACAGAGTTTCGTTGTTACGCTGCTAGATGGCGCTGCATTTATCTTGAGACGGCCATTCCAAAAAACTGTTGTGATAGTGTGCATTTACGTTACCGATATTAATATATTTTATAGACAATTTTATGTGCGATTGTAAAAAAAATAAACTATTTTTTTTGTTAAATGTTTGTTTCTTTGTTGCGCCATCTCTTAGTCAAAGTCGAAAGTAACTATAGTACGAAGGAAGTTTTATCGTAACTACTGAGACCGTACTTTTATTTTTAGTCCATTAATAAAGGGGCCGCTGTGGTCATCTACATAAAGTTTATCTTAAATTTTCCGCCCGTAAAAAAATAACAGTGATGACCTACTTATTGATGACCTATTTGGTATTCAACCCTTGGTATGTCCCTACTACTGTGGCACACGTCTCTTCTGCGATGCAGGAAGAGTTAATTACTTTCATGTTTTCTTTAATTATCATGTGCGTGCGTTTCACTCTTATAATTACTGATTTTCTCGATACTTTTCCTTAAAACAGCTTATTTATTTAGGGCAATGCCCATTATTTAGATAGATAGAGAAAATTTTATTGCACAACCAGAAAAAAGAATTACTACCATGATTTAAAATGTTTCCGAGAAAGGCACAGGCAACCTATATCCGGTTTTTCTCTTAAGTGTAACAACGCCCAAGACAGACCAAAATTAAAAATGTAAAAACTTGTAAATAAGTAGGTACTTCTTGGTTGTAAGTTGATTCCATATCAACCCTTTGTATATCCCCACTGCTGGGGCACGGGTCTCTTCCTGCATCGCTGGAAGGTTGCCATCGTCAAGTCCGGGTTGTGTAAATTTATTATTAAAACAAAATTTAAATCTGCACAAAATCCCTTGGTACCCTTGTCAACACACATGTCCCTTGGTCCTAAACCGGCCAGCATTTGTCTCAGAGATCAAAATACGCAGACAGCATTTTAATAACGTGTCATCCTCATCCAGTGGGCGACCAAATATTACATTATTGTACCCCCCTAGTTGTCAGTCGCTTCCTGCCGTCTGCCCCCGGCCGAAACATGAAATGAAATGAAATGAAATGAAAAGGTTTTATTCAAAGTAGCACAGAAACTGCGGCTTAATGAACGTTACAATTCAAACTAGGTGTCCACTAGGTGTCCAAACAGTGGCTCGGACACGCTTTGTAATTGCCCTGGGACGTACCCAGGACGCCCAAATTGCGTGGGGGGCCTACCGAGCGGTCTTTGTATTAAGCGACTTTCTTCAATTGAGAGACAAGAGACAGACCTTGATGAAACAGATAATGGGTGCCAATATGGTTCACTTCTTAATGCTAATTACTGGCTAAAGTAAAAAAAGGCTAATATATATGAAAAAATATATTTTTAAAATACTTTTGAGGTGCACTTTAAATAGTCTGTAACATCATCTCTGAAGATAAATTAAGCTCACCGGAGCTGCGATTTAAAAATGTTTAAAGATTACCGACCATATTCATCAAAAAATACCCACTTAGTACTGAAACGTTGGGTTAAATTATTTTGATGACAAAGACGTATGTCGCTTGCAAGTTCAATGTCGATTAACTCTAAATACTGTTATTTTGTAAAATGGCTTATCTTTGTCGCTTCTCTGCAAATAAATGGACCCTTGTTAAGGTGACGCCTTTTTCCAAATCGCAAGCGACTATACCATGACAATTTAACTAAACGATTATTTAGGCTCGGTGAGCCGATTTCGCTACCACTGAACACTTCCGATATTGCCCAGTTTGACATTGGCTGATAATGGTAAACGCACGACATCGTTAGACTAGTAAGTTGTTGTCGTTTTAATATGAATGATCATTTGCAACTATTCTCAATATTAAGGACTATGCCAATTTTTTTCTCGACCGTTTGGCAACAAAGCCAGAAATCTAGATAGATAGATAGAGAGCACGTTATATACAAATAGAATCACAACCATCATAGGAATATCCTGGTACCAACCATGATATTCCTATTATATGGTTGGTAGCACAGTTCCCCCTTTGTATGTCCCAACTGCGGGGGCGCGGGTCTCTTCCTGCATTGTAGGAAGGTTAGCCTATACTCCACCATGGGGGCCAAGTCTGGGTTGGCAGATGATTGTAAGACAGTGTAAGGGCTGTAAGGGCTGGCGGGTCAGACTACTTCTGTTACACCTAACTTTGATTTTCAGCAGAACTGCGAAATTTGTTACGCGGCACTAGCCCCAGCTAGCGGCACAATTCAAAAGGATCTAAGTAATAGCTTCCTTTCTCTACTCAACGGTATGTACCTAAATGAATTACACATAATTCGTAGTTACAGAGTTACAGCCCTCGCCCAGGCGACGTTTTTCGTTGCAAGAGTTCTTAGCAAGTGACTACCAAACGGAAAGGCGATTTACGTCAAAAAAAACCTTTTACAGTATACTCGTAAATATTTGTATGAAACTGCCAGGCCGACGATGTCGCATCTAGTTACTGTTATCGCAGCTGTCACACTGGCCCTTTAGTGAAAAGGGAGACTAGACCTTGTCCCTAAATACGTCCCTGTGGCGCTGTCTACTCCCTTCAATGGACAGGATTAATACTCGGTTGTGTCAGATGCAATTAAGCTGATTGAAAGGCCTACCGGCAGAGACGGACACTACGTTCGTTCTAAAGCATATCTAGGTACCTAGCTATTTATCTAAATACAGATTAACGACAGTGTTACTGCGCTTCCACAGTCTAGTTACAAAACAGTAACATTACAATTTATGGACAGTGAAACTATTTTGACATACGTGAACATACTCAGGTTTCTCGAGCAATATGTTACCCCGTACTGTTATCAGCTGTCAAATGTTTTTTGTCGTACCTATACACTTTGGTCACAGGGCCGCGATTATTTAATAATTAATTAAGTATATATACATAATTGCTACGCACATACAATTCGCAATTTACTATGACAATTGGACGTACATTAACCAGTGGGTTCATGGATTTTGCAATGAAAATCGAAACGTCATAGTAAATAGTAGAAAGACATTTTTATTATACCAACAAGACACATCACAGAAACAAAATAACCAGAGTGCTTAGTGCGAGTTTGACAGATACAATCGAATAACTTTACTACCGCGTTAATCGAGCATTGAGTAGTGAGTATGAGTAAGTTAGCCGTTCGAACTGGCAAAACGCTGTCACAGTACAACTCGCACTCGCGTTTATTCGTGTTTTGCCTGGTAAACGTGTTCACTTCTCAACGTAAACCATTACAACTCGCACTCAGCAATTTTAATTTCCATACTTGTCGCTAGGTGGCGCTTCCTCGATGCCATAGAAATATGAGTTTACGTTAACGCGATCGAGTAGTTCAAAAACTCGCACTAAGTGCACTCGCATTCGCTTACTTTGCTTACTGACCAAACAACGTGAGGAAATCTGTGTCTAAAGCGTTCACATACCTACATCAGCGCATGAAATTGCCTATACGCGGAGGGCACGCGTGGTGATAAAGGCCATAGGAACACTTTGGTACAACCGTTGTCTCTGTAAATTATTTTCTGGGCGGTACAATAAAGAATACTTACCTATTCTTATCTTATATTTACACTGTTATTAAGGCATGTATAATTCATATACCATTGAAATTATAATTTTGTACGTGTGTTGTGTTTGTAGATCTACTTCCTTCACCAATGTACTAGTATACAAAGGTTGTCTGGAAGAGATCACTTTTAATGATAAGTCGGCCGACTGTAGGCTTAAAATAAAAATATATGTGTTATTTCCATTGATAATAAAGTGTTCTCTAACGGTCTGTCTACGATTCGGTATTTCAGAAGAGTATTTGATGTCCATCAGTACCTCCCATACCAATTAGGCTAGCGTGACGTAGACTAGCACTAATTGGCATTGTTTCTGCCCCATAGAGCTACAACGATTCCGCCATATACAACGATAGGTAGGCACCTACCTAGATGGAGTATTGCACTGTCTGGTCCAGTCTGTCCTCAAATTTGATTCCCAATGTCGTTTCCATGTAAATTGTGTCCGGTTTAATGCAATTGGTTTGTCAGATGTGGTGACGGAGTAATTACGAATAAATACCGTCCAAGTGCGAGTAGTAGGTAAGGTACTCGCACACCGTGAGTTCCGTACGACCACATATTAGTTTTGTTTTAATTAGATATATTAAGCTCACTCACGCCTGTGCCGCCGCCGCGCAAGCGCTCGTGGCCTAATGGAACCGAGTGATTTGAATCAATCACTAGGGTTAAGCAACAACAAGCGCAGTCAGGTACTGGATGGGTGACCATCCCTTGGCGACCGCTAGTGGCATTTTCCGAGGGCTTCCGTGCTTTGCAAGGCACGTTACGTTAAGCCGTTGGTGCCGGCTGTCATGTAATGGCAGTCGTTAAGCCACGTCAGAGGTCTTATGGCGGCTTAATAACTTGTAACAGTAAAGCCCGCTACTGTCTTACAATCCTCCACCAAACAGGACATGGCCCCCGTGGTGGAGTATGGCCTAACCTTCGTGGTATGCGAAAGAAACCCGTGCGTGCCCCAGCAGTGGGGACATATCAAAGCGTATTTAATATTTTTATGTAATTAATTGTGTGTGTACGAACCCGAACTTAATTTTCTTCATGTATTATCTCTTCATTTTTTGTTATTAAAATTAGTTGGACAGTCTGCCCTAACTAGCCAAAAGTGTAAAAACTCTCGTTAATCTGTTCTGTAAATATTTACAAAGCTACATATTGAGGTTCGAGATTTAATGCCTTGAACTCGCCCTTTAAAGCCTAGCTTTGATAGATACTTAGTCGTGATAGTTTATTTCTTATTTCCGTTCCTTGTTGACTACGGAACCCTAAGAAACGGTGAACGAATTTGAAGTCACCCTGTAGTGATAATAAAATGTATACAGCAGCACTTAGACGCCGTTAAACTATGTAGCATAGATGAGAAGGTCAAATTTTTTATGTGATAATTTTCACGCCCCTCGACGATCAGTTATGGCGGTCTGTAAAAGGCGTTTTGACTCAAATAGCACCTGCCTGCCTACCATATAACACCCGTAACAGAAACTCCACGGTGACCTCTGATCTCCCACAGTTACCACTGAGCTACAGGTCGTCCTAATTGGTCGTCTACAATTTAATCGCTGGTAATTAAGTACCTACATGACATTACGTTTATGTGTCCTACTTTAGCTGTGAAGGTGACTTTGGGTGATGTATAGATCCTTTGTCGAGGTAAGAGCTGCAGGTCAGGCTGTTATCTTGCCAAAGAGTTGTAACGGTTCGGCTGCTCTCTGGGCTAATTTATACGGTTGTCTGTGGGCTCGGGGCATGGTGCATTTCATACTCAGTCAACTTTATCTAGCCGCTACAGGCAATGCCTTTCCACGCGTGGTATAGTACGGTCAAACAAACCAACCCAGGATGTCGTCGGGGGGGAGCGAGCGAGCATTTTACGTAATCTGCTTCAGTCATAGATATAGCGAACACTGTGAGCATCCCTATAGTTACCACCACCGGCAAACTGCTTGGGACCGCCGATAAAGCGATCATCTCACCGGTAATCTTCTTTGTGCTGTCGATAGAGCGGTCATCCTACAGTCACGACGACCGGCATGCGGCAACGGTAAAGCGATCATCCTATAGCAACCACCTCCAACAATCTGCTTCGAGTCGTCATCTTCCTACAACCTCCAGCACCGGCAATCTGCCTTGAATCGTCGGTAGAACAATCATCCTACCACCACCACTAGCGGCAACCTGCTTGGGACCGTCGGTAAAGGGATCATCCTACAGCCACGACCACAGGCATGCGGCAACCTACTTGGGACCGTCGGTAAAGCGATTGTCCTACAGCCACCATCACCGACAATCTGCTTTCCATAGTTGGCAGAGCAATCATCCTACAGCCACGACCACCGGTAATCTGCTTTCCATAGTTGGCAGAGCAATCATCCTACAGCCACGACCACCGGTAATCTGCTTTCCATAGTTGGCAGAGCAATCATCCTACAGCCACGACCACCGGTAATCTGCTTTCCATAGTTGGTAGAGCGATTATCCTACAGCCACGACCACTGGCATGCGGCAACCTGCTTCGAACAGTCGGTAGAGCAATCATCGTACAGCCACGACCACCGGTAATCTGCTTTCCATAGTTGGTAGAGCGATCATCCTACAGCCACGACCACCGGCAATCTGCTTTCCATAGTTGGTAGAGCGATCACCTACAGCCACGACCACCGGCAATCTGCTTTCCATAGTTGGTAGAGCGATCACCTACAGCCGCCACCACCGGCAATGTGCTTTCCATAGTTGGTAGAGCGATCATCCTACAGCCACCACTACTTTAATCTGAATTGGGTCGTCGGTAGAGCGATCAACCTACGAGTATGCCTAACACAAGAAGCAATATATTTTGATTTTCGGTACTGACGGGGCCGGTAGAGACGTTTCAGTTTCCGCCTACCTATGATTCGTGTCTCGACTCGTAAACTTTGAAACCATAGACTTACCACGCAAAGATAGAGTTTGTCTGGTAATATTCCGGTCAAAAGCGAGGCGACACGTTCACACTAAAGTACCATGTGTGTGCCTAAGCGGATACGCGTCGTACGCAGACACGGACACATTGCATTTCATTTATTTAATGCATTCATGAACAATTAAAAATATTATATCATTTTTAATGCACTAACCTAAGGAGATTTTTTTTAAAACCTAGAGATTTAGAGGCTAAATCAGAGATAAAGAGGCTGTCGCTGCCTGTACGTAATACAGAGAATATTGTAAAGAGGTTCGAAATTTCACTGATGCCGGTGAGTCGCCCATTAGCTCAGTTGGAAAGAGCGCTGGCACGGATAGCCAGAGGTCGCGGGTTCGAATCCCGGCATGGGTGGAATTTTTAGCCTCTAATTATAGGTTTTTAAAAAATTAAAAATGTGCAGAAAGTTACTTAATTAACTGATCATGGACTTGAAATTAAAATAGATTAAGCTAGTCCTTGTATACATAGGTAATTATAAATCTTTTTCACACACATATTCATCTATGGAGTAGTAGGACTTTTTTTATTAATAGAGCTTTAAGTTGAGTCTTAAATGTTGTGTATTTTTTTTAAGATTGTCCGGAAGATTATCTATAATATAAAAATGAATCGCTGAATGTGTTGGTAAGCGTAAATCTCGAGAGCAGCTGAACCGATTTTGCTAATTCTTTTTTTACAATATTCCTTGAAGTACGAAGATGGTTCTTACGGAGAAAAAAAAATTAACAATCGACTGTTAGGCGGTACGAAGTTCGCTGGGTCAGCTAGTTTTAAATAAGTATGCATCTAAAGAGAGAGTATAATTAATACTGAAACTTTTCCTAAAATACTTTTGTTTTTAAACAGTAATTTACAGATTTTCTTGAAACCGTCATAGTTAGGATTTGGTGTAGATTGTTTGTAAACGGGGGAAGAATAATTTTAATTAAAAACCAAAACATGTATGTCAAAAAAAATTATAGTCTAAAAACCTATTTAGAGGCTAAAAATTCCACCAATGCCGGGATTCGAACCCGCGACCTCTGGCTATCCGTGCCAGTCTAGTAAAAGTATTTTACGTCAGAAATAAATTACTTACTATATTGTGGGCTATTCTTGCTAATTTAGGTCGCATTAATAGTGCAACACCGACAAATAGGCTACGCAATTTGGGTACCAATAATTGTTGCGTCTATAATCTGTGTTTTCAGCCGTAATCGAATAGAAGAACCTTATCCGTTGTCACCGGCATCTTCTGGTATGCGTCGGCTCAAAGGCAGATGCGGCTTCAGCTTGCTGATCTTATCTTGGAATGTCGGTCATTTCGGTACTTTATTAAGTCGATTATTGACGTCGCAGGTGCAAGATCTCGTACCTCCAAAAACTATTTAAGAAATATTGAAAAAAAATGTTCTGCTCACTTATGGATTATAGATATTATTTTTTTAATGCACTAACCCGTGCTAAGGACAATTTAAAAACCTACTTAGAGGCTAAAAATTCCACCCATGACGGGATTCGAACCCGCGACCTCTGGCTATCCGTGCCAGCGCTCTTTCCAACTGAGCTAATGGGCGACTCACCGGCATCAGATTAATTGATCATCAGATGGATTGTTTATTTACTAGAGTGAACTTATTGATGTCCTCAAATTCGTAAATTGCATAACTAGGTACAGGGTCCAGTATTAATCAGACTTTTATTCTTTACTCTAGGTACTTATATTACTTATTATACATTATATCGTAGGTAATTATAAGTTATTATATTCTCGCACTCCCTTGCTGTTTGTTATCAATATATTTTCGATTTAATTATTTATGTACATGCACCAAGTACCGACTATATTCTTCATGCAATCCACTCCATCCAAAGGTTGTCTGGAAGAGATCGCTCTTAGCGATAAGACCGCCAATTGTATAACATTACTTAGATTTAAGAATCATGGTTGTAATATTTTTCTGGTTGTGCAATAAAGTGTTCTCTATCTATCTATCTATCTATCTACTTATAGTAAGTAAGTAGTCTACTTAGGACCAGTTTCTGAGATTCGAGAAGTTATTTGAAGAATTCATTCATTAAAATCGATTTTACTGATAGCAGTCCGCGAAGTAACTATAGTTACGTGGACGTACAACGCTACTTTTTTTTATGTAGCTGTAGTTACGTGGACGTTTCAATGGTTAATTTTAATTCAAAATACATACGAAACATGGGTCTCCCTCTCTACATGACACCACAACTTGATATACTTAATATACACAAAAAACTAGAGTCGGCAGCATAACAAATGTATGCAGGTAGATAACAATTTTATTATTTAATTCATATTTAAGACATACCTAGTTATCATATCAAGGTTTTCAAATATTTTACTAATTTCCAGCAGGTAATGATGTCGCAATTTCTTGTAAATAATTACGTTTTATAGAATAATGTCCATTCAAATCTACGCATACAATTGTAATTAACACAAATTATGGTTTAAATTATCTATGAAAAGCAGAAAAGCCATAAAATCACTTAAACAATTTTGAAAAAAAAAAAAGAAAATTTGACCAAAACCAGAAAAAAAAGATTCACAAATAGAACAACAGTTGTTGTAATTGAGCAACTCTAATTGGCTTAAGTATTTCAGGAATAGCACTTTTTTTTTAGGTAACTGGGCTGCGTTATGTACGCCTCACAGTCTTGACTCTTGATGATGTGATGACGCAGGGCATTAAAAAAGTGGCAATGAGTCTAAATGCTGGAATGACATTCCTCCTCCTCTCCAAGTCCTTAGCAGCATAACAAATTTATGCAGGTAGATAACAATTTTATTATTTAATTTATATTTTAGACATATCATATCAAGGTTTTCAAATATTTTACTAATTTTCAGCAGGTAATGATGTCGCAATTTCTTGTAAATAATTCTGTTTTATAGAATAATGTCCATTCAAATATACGCATACAATTGTAATTAACACAAATTATGGTTTAAATTATCTATGAAAAGCAGAAAAGCCATAAAATCACTTAGACAATTTTGAAAAAAAAAAAGGAAAATTTGACCAAAACCAGAAAAAAAAGATTCACAAATAGAACAACAGTTGTTGTAATTGAGCAACTCTAATTGGCTTAAGTATTTCAGGAATAGCACTTTTTTTTAGGTAACTGGGCTGCGTTATGTACGCCTCACAGTCTTGACTCTTGATGATGACGCAGGGCATTAAAAAAAGTGGCAATGAGTCTAAATGCTGGAATGACATTCCTTCTCCTCTCCAAGTCCTTAGCAGCAGTATACCTTTGAGGTCAAACTTAAAGGTTATTTGTTGACTTCCCAGAAGTCGTAAGTTTTCCTCTTCCAGCATGACCTCCATTATTCCTGCGCACGAGTCAAGTCAAGATATAAAACAAGATATAATAGGTATAGTCTGTTAGTTTTTAGAATATACCTCGGGCTCTAGAGTAGGCTTCGGTTTTCGCCGAAAACACACGAGTACTTCTTGCTCTGTATAAAACTTTTTTGATAAATTATGTACCTAGAGTTAAGTGTCATATTAGGTCCGATATTTCTATTAACACGAATATATCCTATTCTTTCCGATAGTAGCCGAGGTATATTCAAAAAGCTGACAGACAAAGCTATATATTTGTGAGTGTGATTGTATGCGTGTAAGTATGGTTGCATTATGAGAGTGTGAGTGCGCGTTTGTTCCGTTTTGATGATCCGTGAGTCAGCAGAAGGCCATCGCTGAAAATCAGTGTTGTGGGTGCAAACCCTCAGCTTATACTGAGTATGAGGCCTTTTTTCCGCCTTGTTGAATTTGTTTTTGTTTTATTCACTTGTTTTTTTCTTCTGCTTTTCTTTTATTCCTGCTTTCTTTTCTGTATTTTCCTTTTCTTGTAAAATGTTATATGTCTATGTGGCGTTAAGTAAATGTTTTTCTTCTTTTTCTTAATTTGATCATAATTTTCTTGCACGCATCAACAGAACCTAGGGCAGTTCCCGAATGAGTCATGTCGCTGATGCACTCCTGAACTTTTGACACAGGTTCCTTCCCGCGACGTGGCCTGCCCTCTGACGGATCTCTGGGATATGGATTTAAGATGAAAGAGGGCAGAGGCGCGGGGCGGGTGTTTACTCGCGGGGAGTATCGACCGCTGGGCGGGGCGACGCGGTGTTGCCAGCGCGCGGAATAATTGCCGGAGTGCGGGGAGAAATTTTGGCGAATTTCGTGTTGAAGGAAAACTGCAATCGTAGGTTTCTTGTACTTTTACAAGCTGTTGGCAGTTTTCGGTTTGCCAAATGGGCGGGAAATGTTTGAATGTTATTATGAAACATTAAAACGCTAAAACCCGAATATTACTACGAAATTTTGTAGTGTCAAAAATGTTGTCCTTCCCTAAGTTATATAAAACGTTAGCTGGCTTGCAAGGTCTTTGATAGTTTTTATTCTATTAATTTTGATACACAGGCAGAGCAACACAAATAAAGTACAAATCAAAGCCTAACAAAACTGCTCTGCCATCTTTCATATCTTTTTTTTCCAGTTACCCTCTTAAGAGAAGATACTAATAAAACCAAAGAAAACAAACGAAAAACATTAAAGTTTAGTTAAAAAGAGCTTGAAATTTAATTAAACTTTTATTTATCCAAGTTTTAGGTACTATGATTTATTGGCTGAAAAGAGTCATGGAGGCAAACTTATATACCTAAGTTGGCCTCCATGACTCTCAGCCAATAAATAAAAAACGCCACTTACATCAGACCATAGGCCCTTTGGGCCACTTTCGACGTTCTCCACAATTTTCATTCAGCTGGCTGTCCCTGGCAGTTTTCTTCCGATCGTCGCCGGTCGAGCTGATGGGGTCTCAGGCTGTGTTTCATGGAAATAGTAAGAAGTTTGAATCAAATTTTCTCGGATGTAAATTGCTGAGATATTCACATCCTCAACTGCCAATCCATGGTGGGAGTGATAATTAATTTAAAAACCTATTTAGAGGCTAAAAATTTCACCCATGCCGGGATTCGAACCCGCAACCTCTGGCTATCCGTACCAGCGCTCTACCAATTGAGCCAATGGGCGACTCACGGCATCAGTGAAATTTCGAACCTCTTTACAATATTCTCTGTATTACGTACAGGCAGCGACATCTGACTTAAGCAAATTGCATTACTTACAGCCCCGACTACCTACTTTGCAGTTAGGTTTAACATCGGAACGATATCACTGTACCCACATGATTACACTATTTTTATTTTTAATGCACTAACCCGTGCTAAGGAACAAATTTAAAAACCTATTTAGAGGCTAAAAAACTCTATAACAAATTATAATTGACGGATAGTGATTCCTTGGCCATTGGCCCTGATGGCCCTTGAGGTCTAAATATTTTCTTTGGACGACACTTTTTGGAATAAACAACTTATATACATTGGTATTTTATATACAGGAGATCTGTTTGAGCGATACAACAGGCATTGCATACTATTTCATAAAATATATGAGAAATCACAGTGCTACTTAATATTTTATTGGTTATAATATGTTCTTCATAATAATATATCTCCATAATACCACAGTGCTTGGGATTTCTGAATAAAACAAATGCCTGAAAAACTGAAGAATACATACTCTACCTAAGTATGAGTAGGGAGAGTATACATTTCTTTTCCTCTTCTATAACAAACCAAAACAACCAACAACCGAAAGCGACCGACCCCACGGCGAAACCCGTCGGCTGTAACCTGGCAAGCGGGACGACCGGCGGCGGCGGCAGCGCGCGTCAGTCCGCCGTGGGGCCGCGTTCGCGCGGTCGTCGTTCTCGAGCCGTGCGGCGCAGCGGAGTCTCACACCGGGCGCCCGGCGGCGGCGGCCCGTCCCGCAGCCGCAGCGCGCCCCCCGTCCGCCGCCGGCCGCCGCGCCGTCGCCGCCGAGCGCGCTCTGCTCTCGCGCCACCATCGGTCACCCCTCGGTTACGCCCCGTCTTCCTCTGGGCGCGACAGCTACACGGCACCGTCCAGGAGGTCCGTTGCGAGGACTACGATCCGCGCAATCGCATCCGTATCGCCCGCACCGCCTCCGGCTGGAGGGTCATCCCGCGCACAGAGATCTACAACTCGATCCAGCTACCGCCACCACCGCCGCCACCACCGCCGCCCCCCAGGCGGCACAGGCAGCGCCGCCGGCGACGCCGCACCCGCACGCCTCCCCCCGCGCCGACCACTTCTACGTGGTCGGCCCCGGACCTGGAATCCCACATACCATCCCACACGATCGCGGTGCCCCGGAGAGACCCGGAACCGACGCCCCTAGACAGTCTCCTGGCTGTGGCGGAACTAGAATTCCACCAGCAGCAGGAGTACCTTGACGCTCCGAGAGACGATATGTCTTACCAACAGCCCGCCGAGACGGCTTTACAGACCGACGACTTTTCCGGGCACACAGATCTGTTTGAGACGATAAACGAAGCTCACTACTTGCCCGCCCTCTCTGGGCCGCACGACGAAGCGTTGCTCGAATCTTTAGTCGAGAAGGGCTGCGAGGACAACCAAATTCTCGGTCAAGCATTAGATAAGCTCGCTCACTTGGTTAACGCGTCGGGCGAGTACGGGGATGAGGAGGAAGATATGTTACTAAGCGGTGCCCCTGTCTCCGATATTATAGAGCGTCTCGAACAGTCTTTAGAGTCACCCGGACGTAGTAGCATCACAGCTGCTCAAAGCTTACTTAATTTACAACAAATACCCACGTTGCATGACCATTCAGAGCAAATAAGGTACGAAGAACACACCGAAAATGTCTTAGAAACCGAAATTCCGGCTCAAGAGCTGGTGTACAACGATCCAGCACCTGAAAGGCCCGAGGATTACCATGAAAAACCGCCACAAGAGGAACAACCCGCGTTATCCCTCCCCGATCAAAGTGACCTCGAGTTACCCAGTGAAATGAAGGATGAAGTGAGTGATAATATCAGTGAACAGGTGCTAGACTTGCCAGCAGAGACAGACAATCAAGTGGAGTTAAATAATACAGTGGAGTGCGAAAATGTTGCGAAACCAGAAGTGGTGACTATAGACTTTGAGAAGGAGCTAGAAGCAGGCAATAGTGAGGATATGATGCCAACCGATTTAAGTATAAAACACGCGGAAGAAACGACGCCTTTAGTCGTCGCTACTGAAACTACAAACGCTTTGGAGGATAGTATATCGGAAAAGAGCGACGAACAGCCGAGGGATTTGAGCTTGCACCGGCGAATGCCTACCCCGCATGCGTCGCCGCGGCGAATAGACATACCACGTGCGCCATCTAGGGAATCCGACGCCATGCAGTCGCCACAGCCTAGCGGCATTCCCGCCATACCATCCTCGCCAGAACTATTCACGATGCCGCAAACTAAGAGCAAGCAAACATTATTCCTAGAGACCCTACTCTCTTCGCCCTCACCGAAAATGTATACTTCGGAAGTAACAATAACAAAGCAGCAAAGCGAGCCCCTAAACTTAGGTAAACACAGGAAATCCGCCAGCCCCACAGTATCGAGTTGCTCCGATGAAATTAGGAAATTGACCAAGGATTTCGGTGAGCCGCAGGAGAAGAGGATTCGCAGTGAATCGACTGAGGAGCTTGCTAAAATTAGCAAGGTATTTAACAAATCCGACGAGCAGGCAAACGAGAAATCAAAGAAACCAGAAAAGCCTCACATACCCCCTGATGAACATAGCCCGTTAAAACAACTGCAGGTTTTAAAAACGAGCCCCGATTTCAACATTCCAGACCCATTGCTTATTCCTAAAAATAAATTGAATGACATATTAGCAGCGCCGGGTCGGGAAATCCCAGCCCTCCTGATCCAAAGGCCTGAACTCAGATTGCCGGAAGCATTCGCTTACCCAGCTATTCTCCAAGATCCGGATATTCTTGTTATATCGTTGGCACAGCTAGAAAATATTGTAGAAAACCATAACAAACTGAAAAGCACAGATGCTACCGCTACCAAGACACCTACATCTAAGACCGCGGAGCAATCACAAAGCAGTAAACCCGACCAGACGAGCCAACCAAAACCTATACCATCAATGGATGCCCTGGCTGGTGACATAGACGCTGCCACTTCCGCTGCGCTAAACCAAATGCTTTGGCTCCCATACCTAAGCCAAATAGAAGCTGCCATGGCTTGTTCGCAGAACATGGACTTTATAAAAGCGCTAAACTCATCGGGATACTCAGGAAATAACTATCCAGACTTGACACAGATGTTCAACCATTCCTCACGGTTCATGAATCCCTCAGCGTTCCCCATGGTGTCCTCAATGGACTACGACAGTCGATTACAATTCGCCATGTGGCAGGAAGCCATGAACCAATCGAACGCGTCTCGTTCTAAGCAAAGCAACTCAGCTGAGGCTCAGTTGAAGGAGTTGTCCAAATCGACAGACGTGCAAAACCCCTACGTGCACTCAACCAAGAACCATCAAAGCAAGTCACACTCAGCAGCTCGAACCAGCCCTATCGCTCACAACTACAATAACCCTTGCCAACGCGGCGCCATGACGCACAACCCGTTCCTCCAAGGGATGTACCCGACTATGAACCCTACCGTCAGGCCAAACATGCCTCTGCCAGGCCTCCAAATTCCCTACTTCAATCCCAACATGATGGGAAGCCAGCGCTCGCCGCGTACGCAACAACAAAAGAGCCCTACGTCGCCGTATTTCCAAAATAACAACTATCTTCAATCAGTGAAGCAGTCAGAGCACAGTTCACATCAGCGAAGCAACAGCACGAGCTCTCAAGAGTCTCCCAGGCCACGGATCAGTGTTAAAAGCCTGCAGAATCTTTTGGATCCAGCGGCGGCCGCTGCGTCGGGTGTGGGGGGGTCGAGACGGCACTCCAGCTCGTCCACATCCATGGGGGGAGGGTCGAGCCGAAGACGGGACGAGCCGGAGGTAGGCAGCACGACTCCGTTGGGAGAGACACCCCCCCAGATGCCCCCGCACCCCCACGACCCGATGCATCATCATTTGTGGCATCCACTGTTTGGCAAGTAAGTCTTTTCTCTTTTTAATAAACAGTTTATTTCAGGCAACTACGCCCATGCCATAAATACCTTAACCTAATTAAATATACAACAATGGAAATACATAAAGTTATCTTAAAGCTTAGTTTGGTTTGGGCGTTTAGTTGTCTGTCTCGTCTCCTTCTAGTGATGGAATACAATCCCTTCTGGCCAAAAGTCTGGACTTAGAAAGATTGTCGCATTTGAAGCTAGCACCGCACGAGTCTGTGTGGTTCAAAATCTTTAGATAAAATAGGACATTCTCTCCGACACAAGACTTTACACATTACTGTGTTACGTTTTACTCTTAATGTTAGCTGTGTCAACAGCGGGCCATGTTGGCTGCAAATTGTTTGAAACGTAACTGAATAAAGTGCAAATATGTAAAGCTTGACGTCTGTCCACTGAAGTTGATCGCTGAGACTATCGTCTCTCTATCAACTGAGTTTATTATAAGACTATCTCTTCATGTATGGCGCAAATAAGATGTGTCAGTCTTTATGTCAGTCCATTACGGTATCATTATTTTGTGATGTCTGATTTCCATGACTGTTTGAATCGCTCTTGTTAAAAAAATAGGTCATAGAACTGACCATGCGTTTTTACTACTCTTAACATAAGATTTTATCACGAAGTCATTTCTGTAGAATTGGCATTTATTGCTGTACATGGGGCCTCCGCTTATTACGTCTAAAGGCCTGCGCAGACGAGGGACTTTTGAAAACTGTCAGTACCAATCAGGGAGTCCCTTACGCTGATTGGTAAATCCTTTCACCATAACGCCTTGCCAACGCCACTCTGCCTGTAAAGAAGTACTACCAATCTAACTACTTACATAGTTATCTGTGAACAAATGTTACAATTTCAGAATCTTTCACTGATATTTAAGCGACCAAAATGTTGATTTTCAAAACTCAGGCAGAGGCTGCAGTAACTCATTAAACACCCACGAAGTGTCAAATAACTCCACGCAAATGCTGACTAATATGACTGTAGCGAGTTAGAAACGCAATAGACGAAGGGTCTGGCCCTAACAGTTGCCAATTACATTTTATTGGTCACACGGCCCGACATTCATTTATTTGAACTGGACCGCACGAACACTATAATTGCAAGTTTTCCACATTCTGTTTGAATATTACTCCTTCGAGGTATTCGTGTTAAGCGAATAACTTGCCTACCTCGATGTAGGGCTCAAAGCCTTTTATGAAATGAAATGAAAAGGTTTTATTCAAAGTAGCGCAGAAGCTGCGTCTTAATGAACGTTACAATTCAAACTAGGTGTCCATTTCAAAATCTAGATCATTTTGGAGAAAAAATGGACAAAAAAACTCCAAAGTTAGTCTTTTCAAAGTCCTTAATTAACATAGTTTACATAATTATCATAAACATAGAACTCATACATTGTACTGGCTATAATTCAAGACCTCATTGTCATCTAGATAATCCTTTATGTTATAGTAGCCCTTTTGGCACAAAGTGTGCTTAACATATTTTTTGAACCGCGATTCAGGCAAGTTTAATATATCTTTAGGTTTTACAATGCGTACCTTGTGGTTTGTTAAGTAATGAATTTGTGCTACTTCTATCTGGGTTTCATCACCATCAATGTTTCATAACAGGCTTCTCCCAATTTTAATACTTAAACAACTGTTTGAGTGTTATAATGTACCAGCTTTTGCCCGCGACTCCGTCCGCGTGGGCTTTAGTTTTTGCAACCCCGTTCACTCCCTTAAGGGTTAAATTTGAAAAAACGAAACAGGTGTTTAAGAGTATTCGTGTTGTAGAGTATTTATTTTAAGTTTCATGAAAATTAGACAACTTTCTTTATACCGCCCATACAAATTTTGGCAAGCCTTTTCGCCCCCTTATGGGTTGAATTTACAAAAATCCGGTCTTGTTCCTTGCTTACATTATATATAGAAACTCTGTGCAAAATTTCAGCTTCCTAGGTCTAACGGCTTGGGCTGGGCATTGATGAGTGAGTCAGTCAATCAGGACTTTGAATTTTATTTATTTATATATATATATAATAATATACTAGCTGACCCAGCGAACTTCGTGCAGCTTAACAGTCGATTCTTTATTTTTTTTATCTATCTCTCCTTAAAAACCATCCTCATCCTTCAAGGAATATTCTAAAAAAAGAATTAGCGAAATCGGTCCAGATAAATCGGTCTATATTAAGATAACACATTATATAACATAAACTCACGCCTATATAATAATAACAACTTTCACACAACACATATCCCTGTGGGGTAGGCAAAGACCAGGCCACTTGCCAGGATCCTGATAGACCTCGTTCGGCGTTTCATAACAATCTTCGGTCAATTTCAAGTCAAGTTCAGTATAGTCTGTTAGCCTTTAGAATATACCTCGAGCTCGAGAGTTGGCTTTGGTTTTCCCCAGTTTTCGCCGGTTTTCGTACTGATGCTCGAGTTCTGATTTCTAAATTAAGTCATATTAGTTCCAATTTCTATTACACGAATATATCCGATTCTATCCGGTAGCAGCCGAGGTATATTCTAAAAGCTAACAGACTATATCAACGTACCTAACATAAACTAACGTCTGTATCCCTGAGGGGTAAGCAGAGACAGGGCGTTGACATTCGCCAAGATCCTGACCTAAAATTGTGTAAATGTGACTAAGCCAATTATTCCCCTTCCTTCATTTATAGCGTTTTTGGAGAAAGTGAGCATCATAAATCTTATTAGAAAAAAAGTAACAGAAAAATTTATTGCATCAACAATCACACACACAAAACATCTAACAAATACGAAACAAACTTAACAGAGAACATCAAAGGTTAAGGTAGTAAAGACAACTTAAGCAATTTTGTCGCGGTGTGTTTCCGTTGCTGCACAAGGCAGCGGACTCGGCATTTTGCTGAGGGTGTGAGCCGTCAGCGCTGGTTTTCAGGCAGTACCCAATATCTCACGATTGTCCCAGTGCGCGGCTCGGTATGTCGCAAATGTCGATAATACTTATGTGTATAATAATTTATCCAATACAAACAAATACCATTATGTGTAACAAATATACATAAACAATAACATAAAATAACGAACAAAATGAAATTAAGACAGCCGTCCTTGATGCGACCACATAGTCAATGAATAAATAATAGTCAATCAACAATTAACAAATATAGTAGCTCCTTTGAGAATCTACTGATAAGAAAGGTCCAAGAATGTCTTTAAATGAACAAATATCGGCAAGCGTGCACCACTCTCCCGCTTGTGCGATAAATACTACTAGCTTTATGCAAAATTGGAGGGGACTGATATATTTTACGAGTCATTGTCCAAATTTAAAAGTAATATTTCCAAAGTTTTCCAAAACAAATAAAAAGTTTTCCCGTATTCATTTAGCTATTGTATATATATATATATATATATATGTAGGCCTTGACACTGTGCTAAAGCGTCAGACGGTATTGGGTATGTTATATACTACAATTATAAATTAATTGTAGTATATAATATAATATAATATATAGTATATATATATATATATATATATATATATATATATTATATTATATACTACAATTAATTTATAATTGTAGTATATAACATACCCAATACCGTCTGACGCTTTAGCACAGTGTCAAGGCCTACCCATGTGTATATTTTAGAATTTGTAGCCTCTAAATAGGTTTTTAATAATTGTCCTCAGTTCCGGTTAGGGCAACAAAAAGAATACAAAAAAACATAATATTAAGGAAGATTTTTTTTAATTGGTTGTGTTAGTTAGCACCGTTCTTAACAACACTATCGGTTGTTCCTTAGCACGGGTTAGTGCATTAAAAATAAAAATAGTGTAACACTATCGGGTTTTTCCAAAAGAAAATGGCGCTCTTTTTACTGGCCATTAGGTGTAATTTTCCCGCCGTCAAGGCCAAACATGTCGCACGTAATATCGAAACAACCAGACGGTCGGTCGTATTATTAGAGAGGCGAATTGACAGCTGTCCCACAAACGTGTCTCATACAATATGTATGATTGGGATTGACAATGTCTTTGCAGGCAATATGCCGCCTTGTCCGATATTTTTTATTCGTCTATTGCAATATTTTTTATTTTGAGCATCAACTTTTTTTTTATTTTGTCGTAGAAAATATATTGTGTGGTTATATAAAATAATTGACATCTAATCTATCTTATTAAATAGAAGTCACTTAATGAGTACCTACTAAGTAATAAGAGAAACGTATTTTTTAACGTTTCTTTTTGCACTATCTTAAAAACGGTAATAGGTACGATTTAAAAAAAAAATAAACGGTTAGCCCTGTTTTTGTGTGTTTTGTGGTTTTTACTTTTTGTTTTTATAAGCGAAGTCAGATTGACGTAATATAAATAATATAATATGATAAATAATCTTTCTCTCGACGCAACTTCTTCTTTCACCTAATGTTGAGAGAGCGGTCCTAATAAAATATTTTCCATTAGGTACTATTACATAAAGAACAAGTGGTTTATTTAAATAAAAACTATAAGTAAGGCACAAAACTACATTAAAATGTATGTAATCCCACCTAATGTTGAGAGAGCATAACATACAATTTATGAGCTTCTGGCCCCACACTAGGATACCAAGTGTCGTGGGTACCAGAAACAGCGACATCACAAACATGTAAACATCCAAGACCGGGGATTCTTTTTAGAGCGCTCCTAATAACATATTTTTCATTACTATTAGATGAATAAAACTTAATAAAAATGTTTTTCTAAATAAAAAACTATCTGTAATATCACAAAATTATATCCAAAATGTCCGTACATATATTTTTTTGTTGGTTCGGTCTCAACCTTGTTCAATGTAATGTTTTGTGCATGTGCCCAAAACACAAATTAATGACCCATGATCTATTTATAGTATCGTTGCTGTTATTAAACCAAATCTTCGTGAGCACTACACACCATTAACTAAATTCCGGATTAAGTTACTTTATCAAGTCTACCAAGAATTGGGTTAATAATAGTATTGACTGACAGTCAGCAATTAGTACCTATTTCAATTACACCCTGTATACTGCACCTTCTGCACGATATCCCACCTTCTCATGTCAAACCTACCATTAGCAGGTACTTAGCTACAGTTTAAGTTCTATTTTCTACCTAATTTCCACTAAGCTGATGCACACTGTGATGTATTGCAACTTGATTTTTATGATTGTTGTCCTACTTGACTTTCTTAAAATCACTTGGGAGACTTTAAGAGGTCACAGTGTAAAAATAATTGGAATGCGATTAATTACTAGACTTATCAACCCATTATGACCTCACCGAGGGGCACGGGTCTCTTCCCTGAGGAAGGTATGGGTCATACTCCACAACGGGGGCCAAGGCCGGATTGGTGGCGGCTTGCAAGACTGGTGGCTGGTTTTACTGTCAGTAGTTTTCAGGCCGCTCTAAGGCCTCTGACTTGACTTAACAACCTGCCATCTGTCGACGGCAGCAGGCACCAACTGCTTAACGTGCCTCACAAATGACAAGTACGTGCTTCTGTTTCGATATCAACCCTTGCATATCCCCACTGTTGGGGCACGGGTCTCTTTCTGCATCGCAGGAAGGTTAGGCCATACTCCACCACGGGGGCCAAGTCCGGGTTGGTGGAGGATTGTAAGACAGTGCCGGGCCTTACTGTCAGAAGTTACCAAGTCGCCCGTGAGGCCTTAGAGCGGCCGGCTGACATGGCTTAACGACTGCCATTACATGACAGCCGGCACCAACGGCTTAACGTGCCTTGCGAAGCACGGAAGCGCTCGGAAAAATGCCACTAGCGGTAGTCACAGGACGGCCATCCTGCACCTAACCGCGCCTGTTGTTGCTTAACTCAAGTGATTGATTCCAATCACTCGGTTCGACTAGGCCACGAGCGCTTCTGTTTATCGAACTATAACTATATACGGGCCAAGTGCGTGTTCGGCCTCGCAAAGTGTAGGGTTCTGAAGAAGGGGTTTTTACCTGCTCTGAAGAACTAACAACTTTATCAAGATAATTTTGAATGGAATTCTTAAAAAGTTATATTTTATATGGGTCTAATAAACAATCACGAGTTGACCCGTTTAATACATAACTATGTATGAGTATCGCGAATCATTAAGGAATTTTCACAAGGTTAACTTTATCAAGGTAATTTTCAATGGGATTCTTACAAAGCTATATATTAAACGGGTCTAATAAACAATCGCGATTGGACCCGTTTAATATATAACTATGTATGAGTATCGCGAATCTTAAGGAATTTTCACAAGGTTAACTTTATCAAGGTAATTTTCAATGGGATTCTTACAAAGCTATATATTAAACGGGTCTAATAAACAATCGCGATTGGACCCGTTTAATATATAACTATGTATGAGTATCGCGAATCTTAAGGAATTTTCACAAGGTTAACTTTATCAAGGTAATTTTCAATGGGATTCTTACAAAGCTATATATTAAACGGGTCTAATAAACAATCGCGATTGGACCCGTTTTAGCCTATTACTCTTTAACTTGCGATAGCTTTCCTTTTAAGTTTATTATGTGTGCAACTTCTCTGAATTTTTATCACGTTTCTATAAGACAAGGGGGGACGCCCTACTCGGACAAATATTTGCACATTAAAGCTTAAAATTTCACAAACGGAATCCTAAATCGAGAAATGGTCTCACAATGTTTTTAAGCCACCAATCTAACGTTACGACACTATGGTGTAAGCGAGACAAATAATCTTCACACATTCCTAAGGATGTGTGAAGATTTTTGTAGGGGAAGTACCATTTTTACTAGATTAGTCGTATTCTATCGCTTTCTCGCCGTGATTAATATTATTAATACGTTTATTGCACATAAGTAAAAAAATACAATAGCAATGTATATTAAATATACATTGCCATTGTATTTTTATACATATACAAATTTGTATATGTATATTTAACCAAAATTTTAGCTTTTTAGTACGAGATATTGTATGGAATCAGGCGTTACTTTGCGGAAATACATAATGAAAAAAAAATGGCGGAATTTTGCAAAGTAATTTTCACTTTATAATGTTTTTAGTACCAATCGTCTCGGAATTAGGCCACGAACAGCCAGACGACGTACATGACGCAATAAAAGGTTTCCTTGTGAACTTTGGAGTACTAAAAACGAGACTTTATATGGAAATAAATAGGGCAGAGCTAGCGAGTCATACTATCACATCACACTAATATTAAAAAGGCGAAAGTTTGTGAGTTTGTATGTTTGTTACTTCCTCACGTCTAAACGGCTGGAGCGATTTTAATAAAATGTTGGTATGGAGTTAGCTGACACCCTGATTAACAAATAAGTTACGTTTTACAACGGAAAAGTACCCGCGATAATCCGCGGGTAACACCGCGTGACACGTCGTTGTCGTCAGGCTATACTAGTCCACTGATGGACATAGCCCTCCCCTAAAGAGCGCCACGTTGTGCTGGGCGTGCGGGTTGGGGATCGTAGTTCGGTGGAATTGTACTGCAGGGGGCGCTGCTGCCCACCCCCCGGTTTGTGTCCCTTAGTCGCCTTTTACGACACCCGCGGGAAGAATTGGGTTGGTGCTATTCTTTAGGCCGACACCATACAGCAGCCCGCGGGCCACAGCTAGTTGTAAATAAAGGAGTCTGACGAACAGTGTAGAGGCACCCGTCCGGTAGCCGACAATTAGGTTACAATCAATATCGCCGATTGAAACTTCGAAAAATACCAGTTTGACCTAGATCCGTGCGGCAGACGAGTTAAATATTAAGGTTGGTGGGAAGACTACCATCTTGGTTTTGTTCTAGGAAATTAGAAGCCGGCTTCGCCTCTAACTTGTATTAGAGAGTCTTTTAATGTATACCGTTGAACACAGAAAAACCGTGCTTGGCCCGTGCACTTGCACGGCACTTTAAGCCGCTGATACGGACTACAGCTGCTATAAGCTACATACGGATAGGGCCCTTTAAAGTTAAGACGGGGAGTAGGTAGAGTAATAGGATTCCGTTTGGCGCCCTCCTATACAGAACCCTGAAAAGCGACACGCTTGATTTTCGTACAAATCGTAGAACAAGAGTTGTGTAGCTAGATTCATGCCTGTGACCTAACCTTACCTAACATAAAAGAACTATCGAGAGGCAGTAGCCCAGTGACAGTGGACTTGGAAGCGAGAGATCCAGTTCGATTCTCGGTGCTGGCAAATATTAGAAAACAAAGTTACTGTGGTATATGATATACCACAGTGACTTTGTTTTCTAAACTGTAGATAGATAGAAGGTAGAATATTCTTTATTGTACATAGAAATTACAGTAACAGAAATTATATAAAAAATATAGTAGGTACCAACTGCGGCCTTATTACTAAAAGCAATATCTTCCAGGCAGCCATATGTACCAACAACGTTGCTTACATCTTGAAGATACAGTAGCAATACCACTCGCTAGCTGTGAAGTAAAGCATCGTGAGAAAACCTGAGTATCTGATGTGTCAAATACCTCAGCGCTTGAAATCGCCAATCGGCGGTGGGCACGCATGAAAACTAAGCCCATTCTTTCTCTCTCTCTCTGAGCGAAGGCCTGTGCCCTGCAATGGGACGTTTATTGGCTCCATAAAACAAAACTCTGTTCGTACTTTGTGTTAAAATTGTTTTGTGTGTAATAATAAGTAAATGGGATGCCCGTCATCCCACCCCCTCCGGCCAGGTGGGATGACGATCTGCGAAAAACTGCCGGCAGATGCTGGATGCGGCAAGCTGAAGACAGGGCGCTATGGCGCTTTTTAGGGGAGGGCTATGTCCAGCAGTGGACTACATAATATAGCCTGAAGAAGAAGTAAATGCGTTCAACAATTCTCTTCTATTCCAATTTTGAGCGCTCTTAATAGAATAGAATAGAAACACATTTATTCAAATACCACAACCCACATAAAAACTTAAAAATAATAACATGGCCAGTAAAAGAACACACTTCAGGTAAGAAATACCAATAATTACAGTAATTTAATAAAATAAATGCATACAGACAAAGTGAGCTTAGCTGGTGGAGGAGCTGTGTGTCATGGTACCAGAAAAGGTTCTAGACTCAGCATATGTCCCAGGTTGTCAGTGGACAACCAGTGACGCTGGTATTCTGCTAGAACCTGTTTAAGTGATAAACGTCACATTTCTAAAATCATCTTAAACTTAACGAGCATCTATGATAAGATTCCATGATTGCCATCAATAACCGCTCGATAATCCGCGGTGGGCACGCGTGGCAATTAAGCCCATATTCTCTCTCTGAGGGAAGGTCTTTGTTCTGCAGTAGGACGTTTATATGCCACATATAAAAAAAAAACATGTAAAATAGCAATAAATTACTACGCGATTAAGCCCCGAAAATTTTCTAACTACATATAAAAAAGTTACTATGGAACTGATATTTCTGTTCCTACAGCCTCAGGAAACCACACCATATCGGCTTAAGCTCTTTCAATACTGAAACTTAATTTCCACTTTGGCCTGATATCAATTCGCAGACGATTAAACATAAAATATGGCTCATTCGTGTCTGACTAACTTTAGTCAGTCTCACTATTTCTATGCAGTAAGTTTGAAATAGCTTTTAAGAGGCGCATGAAAATAGGTAAGTAATTAATTAATACTCACGCCTATATTACGTATGTTTTTTTGCCCTATTAAGGGCACCGCCTCCGGAGGACACGGGAGAGGGAGGTGGTGAATACTCAAGCATAACAGCACGGACCCGGCCGTGCTGCCAGTTTCGGACTCACAAGAAGTGCGCCTACCCACTAAACACCACCTTGGGGCTGGTTTTGGTCCTAAGGACCGCCCTAAACCCACATCCGAGGAGGGCGCACAGCGGCGCTCCCTAGAGGAGCGTCCGCTTAGAAGAGTTAGCTACAAAACTGATAGGAGAGAGCAGTATCCCCACGAGCGGGGTCACTGGCGGGAGCGGGGGTATATGATCTCGGAGGGGTAATCAGAAGCCAGGGTTTGCCCCTTATCCAGATCCTGACCAACCCTATATTCATACACATATATAAGTTGCTGCGTATTTTAGTATCAACTCTTTATCAAAATCTAACGATAGAAAAACAAATACATTTTGACTACAAACGATCACATTTTGTGGAATTTATATTTTACTAGCTGTGTCCCGCGTTATTACCCGCGGTTTATCGATCTCCCCATGATGATGATTGGCCTTTTTGCATCTACGTAATGAGATGATTTATACAGCGTCCAGTGGTATCCTCACTCACACTAGATGGGTGAAGGGAGCACTCCGACGCTGTAGTGCCTGGGAAATTGTTTTATAGATAGTGTAGGCTTGCCCAGCACCTATACCATCCTGACAGTTTAGTCGGCCTAGCCTACAGGAAAGACTAGTCAATACGTGCGGAGCCAACCAAGCCGCGGGTTTCCTCACGATGTTTTCCTTTACAGTTAGCGTGGGATCTCCCCATGGGAATAAGGTAGGTATTATCGGTGGTTTATCCAATACTCTATTTTGACACCAACCTTGTCAAACCCACTAGCAATCAAGCCTTAAATTATTCATGGACTCTTCATGTGGAAAGCCTTTGCCGTCACTCGAGGACGTTACAGCTTAATATGATCCCAAGGTGAGCACGCTTGTGTCTCACGACATGACACCTTAATGAATATGCATACGGTTTGATTTCGTCTGACAGATTTTGGGCACTTATTGGGCAATTTACATGCCCCAATATATGGCATAGACCACATCTTACATATGCTAGGTACAGATCAACTAAACGTAAAGTTACGTCTTGTAGTAAGCATCGACTAGTATGTCCCTCAGGCAAACATTCTAACATGTTTGATGATAATCACATTAATCACTATCACACTAAACTTGTAATATTAATAACACACTTTCAGATCACATCACACCATAAAGTATATTATACTAGCTGACCTTTTTCACTTGGTCACGGCATCACGCGTGAATGGCTGGACCGATTTCACTAATTCTTTTTTTGTTGTATTTGTTATTATTAGAAGGATCTTATGTAAAAAAATATAATGTGTCACTGGCAGTAATATTCACGTAGTTGACATTAAAACAAAGAAACGTATTTATATGCTCTTTGCAAATATATCGGTCGGACTTGGTCTGTGGTCGGAGTTATAATAACAAAATATCTACATAATTCATTTAACATTTCTTAGTGTACTTTTCATATTGGTTTCTACAGGATAATTTGTACTGTGTGTTTGTTCAACAAGGTTAGTCAAATTAATATAGTGTTGGAAAGTTTTGATAGACCATTCGACATTTAACACTTTGTTTTTGGAAAAAAATTGATTTATTAATATACCAACAGCAATACTTAATAAAGAAATTAACTTAATTCAGATAAAAAGTTAACAGATATTTCTTGATATCTGTTATATATGGCGGGCGGTACGAAGTTCGCCGGGTCAGCTAGCTGACTGAACTTCGTACCGCCTAACAGTCGATTCTTAAATATTTTTCTCTCCGTAAGAATCATCCTCGAATTTCAAAGAATATTCTAAGAAAAGAATTAGCGAAATCGGTTCAGCTGCTCTCGAGATTTGCGCTTACCAACACATTCGGGGATTCATTTTTATATTATAGATAGGTAGGCGAAAGTTTATGAGTATGTATGTTTGTTACTTTTTCACGCAGCGATTTTAATAACATTTGGTATGGATTTAAAAACCTATTTAGAGGCTAAAAATTTCACCCATGCCGGGATTCGAACCCGCAACCTCTGGCTATACGTGCCAGCGCTCTACCAATTGAGCCAATGGGCGACTCACCGGCATCAGTGAAATTTCGAACCTCTTTACACTATTCTCTGTATTACGTACAGGCAGCGACATCTGGCTTAAGCAAATTGCATCACTTACAGCCCCGACAACCTACTTTGCAGTGAGGTTTTACATCGGAACGATATCACTGTACCCACATGATTATACTATTTTTATTTTTAATGCACTAACCCGTGCTAAGGACAAATTTAAAAACCTATTTAGAGGCTAAAAATTTCTCCCATGCCGGGATTCGAACCCGCAACCTCTGGCTATCAATTGGTAGAGCGCTGGCACAGATAGCCAGAGGTTGCGGGTTCTAATCCCTGCATGGGTGAAATTTTTAGCCTCTAAATAGGTTTTTAAATTTGTCCTTAGCACGGGTTAGTGCATTAAAAATAAAAATAGTATAATTTAGTATGGAGTTAGTTGATACCCTGGATTAACACATAGACAACGTTTTACTGCGGGAAAATATATTATTCTCATGGAAAACTCGATAAACCGCGGGTAACCTAATTAATAGTTTCCCTACATTTGTATATAAATTAACGAATTTTCGGCTATTCAAATATTTATTGATGGCAATCATATCATAGATGCTCGGATGTGTTAAGTTTAAGATGACTTTAGAAAAGTGACGTTTTTTTAGAGTGCTCAAATTAGAATAGAATAGAGTTGAAACCGTTTACTTATAGGTATATAGATAGATAGAGAACACTTTATTGCACAACCAGAAAAAATATTACAATATGATTTTTTTAAATCTAAGTAATGTTATACAATTGGCGGTCTTATCGCTAAGAGTGATCTCTTCCAGACAATTTTTGAATGGAATGGATCGCATGAAGAATATAGTCGGTACGGAACATGGTCTTATTACGCAGAAAACAATTTTAACACAAAAAAAGAACAGATTTTTTTTATGAAGCCAATAATTCTCTCAGAGAGAGAAAAAGAGACAGAATGCCCACCACTGTGGATTGACAATTTCAAGCGCTGAGGTAATTGAATACCTCAGACACTCAGGTTTCCTTGTTAGAATATTTTCGGGGCTTAATCGCGTATTAATTTATTGCTATTTTACCTAGACGTTTCGATGACGTCACTGTCATCGTGGAACGGGTGCCAGCCATCACGAGAAGACTGATGGCTGGCACCCGTTCGCATCTTCGGCTGATAAGTTTTCAGACTACCCTCAATCAGCCATCACAAAGCACTGTTAGGGTTGCGACTCAGGTTTCCTCACCATGTTTTCCTTCACAGCATTTCTTTATATGTGGGTACAATATAAGGGTTTTAATCATGTGGGTACAGCGAAATTATTCCGATGTAAAAACCTAACTGCAAAGTAGGTACTCGGGACTGCAAGTGACGGAAATTACTTCAGCCAGAATAGATGTCGCTGCCTGTAAGTAATATAGAGAATATTGTAAAGAGGTTCGAAATTTCACTGATGCCGGTGTGTCGCCCATTAGCTCAGTTGGAAAGAGCGCTGGCACGGATAGCCAGAGGTCGCGGGTTCGAACCGGCATGGGCGGAATTTTAGCCTCTAAATAGGTTTTTAAAGCATTTCTTTTTTTTGTGAAGCCTATAGCGGTACCACTGCAGGGCACAGGCCTTCTCTCAGAGAGAGAGATTATGGGCTTAATTACCGCGCGAGCCTACCGCGGATTGGTGAGCGCTGAGGTATTTGAACACCTCAGACACTCAGGTTTCGTCACGATGTTTTCCTTCACAGTTAGCGAGTGGTATTGCTACTGTACGTAATACAGAGAATAGTGTAAAGAGGTTCGAAATTTCACTGATGCCGGTGATTCGCCCATTGGCTCAGTTGGTAAGAGCGCTGGCACGTATAGTCAGAGGTCGCGGGTTCGAATCCTCTTTTTAGCCTCTAAATATGTTTCTAAAATTGTCCTTAGCACGGGTTAGTGCATTAAAAATAAAAATAGTATAATTGCTACTAAAACTTCACAAATATACGTAACTTGAAAACAAAGTCATTGACACATGCCCGCACTGGGAATCAAACCTGGTTCTCTCGCTTCGGAGTCCATAGTACAGACAGAGAAATACAATATTTAAAATTAATAGTTTCCTAACGAATTAGCAATCGTAGTGCATAGAAATAACATAACATAACATTTACATACAGGCACACACATTGTTACTGGCCCACACCAGGATACCCTGTGTCGTGGGAACCAGAAACAATGACGTCACAAACATGTAAAGTTCCACGACCTGGGGTTTTTTTTTGTCCCCAGCCGGGGTTCGAACCCGGGTCCTCTTGCATGGTAGGTAGATGCACTAACGCTGCGCCATAGAGGTCGTCAAAATGTGTGCCCTTACAAAGAAGCTGTGGTAAAAGTTAATACCTACAATAAATAGCTTTTCCTTGAACCTGCCCACACAATTTTCAGCAAAAATCACATGTTATAAATATTGAATCTAATCGCAATCAAGTGAAACTATCGGAAATTTTAATAATATGCTAGTGGACGTTATACGTCAGGCGACAGCAAAAACATGAATTATGACTTAAACTTTGCCTACAATGTCATACAATCTTAGCTTACTTCATACTAATATTATATGTATGTTTGTATGTATCGACGGATCAATCTCAATCACTCCAGAACGGCTGGTCGGATTGGGATGAAATTTGGCGTAGAGATAGATTATAGTCTGGAATAGCACATAGGCTACTGTTTATCCAGAAAAAAATATACCAACATTTCTTCGCGAACGAAGTCGTGGGCAGTAGCTAGTGTGTTAAAAATATAACGAAAACCCTGAAAAAAATTTCTTCAGTAGGAAACAATTTCACACTTATTAAAATAATTGTGTAAAAATTTAAACAGTATTTTATAATAGTCGACAGCGGTGAGATACTCGTGAGTCGGGCTTAAAGCTAATTTGTAACAGGAATTCTTCTCATAAACCGGATTTAGCTCGTGTTATAGTCTAGTGTTATAATGTTATAATGTGTGTTATAGTGTTATAATCGGCTTTTTATAATACTATTTTTTCTCATACAATCTTACAACATAAAAATGCTTTGGTAATAGAAATAATTCATGTTCAATATTAATGATAGGATTTTTATATATTTCCATTACGCCTTGCAAAAACTGTGGATTATTTCTATATTTGGCGATGACATAATTTTACAGCGTCTTTAGTATTAGTGGCAAAGTTAATCGTGACGTCAAAGGCGCTATCTCGTCCCCGGTTCCCGATTGGCTGGTGCCAGTTCTTCCCGCGTTTGATTGGTCGATAACATTCCAATCTCCACTCTAATTGGCTGCTGGGAGCGAGTGATTTTTCTCTCCCGACCGATTTTATTTTATAGTTTATTGGATTTGGTCTGATTAAATTGGAATTGACGATGCGTTCCCTAAAGAGACTCCGATCATTATTTGACCTTGTTGAGTCCGTGAGAGACTTGCGTGTGCCAATTCTTACTGCCTCTTCCTGAAATGCAGGAAGAGACCCGTGTCCCAGCAGTGGGGACATACAGGGTTGGAATCGCATACAAAAGTGTTTTTACGCAAGTTACGCATTTTATTTATTTGATACGGCACACCAAGTGCTACCTTAGATAATATAATATTATTATGGTATGCAACATTAGATTAAGTTGCAACTAACACTAACATTCGCCACTTACAGGTTTGCATACGATTAGATCTTTGAACCAAGCATAACTTTTTTACAAAAATCAAATTGTTGGTTGGAACGTTTCTGCGTAACACAGTCGAATTGTTTCAAACATCATATTAATACCGGTAGATAGTAACTATAAGCCCCCGCCTATGAAACCAGAGATCATTTTTTGAAATCACCAATCCGCGGTGGGCAGGCGTGCCTATACTCTCTTTCTGAGAGAAAGCCCCATCCCTTCAGTAGGGCGTATACAGGCTACATAAATAATAAAAAGCATGTTTTTAGGCATCATACTGAAGTTCAGCTAATAAACAATCACAATTAGACCCGGGAATTTATAAATATTTATCAAACCAACCGGACTGAGCCTTTCTGTCTTATTCTAAGAAATGTCGGCACGTCCATAATCTGTAACGCTCGGACAGACAATCCGATTGCGCTCGGACCCTGTCACTCTCCCGTGCAAACCCCATAATGCTATCTCCCTCCCTCCCGGCTGAAACCTAGATAGCCTTCGGTCAAAGGCTAGCTACATCGATTTTGACGTTTGGGTGCAACCAAGTTGTTGCGGACTTGGTGAAAACTTTTTATGTAACGGAAAAAGGTAGGGCAACTAAGGATTAGCTTTTCTATGTAGCCTATAAACGACCCGAATCGCTCGTAGCCCCGGCTGCCTGAGTGATCATAAACGATCACGAAGGTTAAGCAACACAGGGCGCATTCAGTGCATGGATGGGGGCCGTCTATGACTCACTAGTGGCATTTTTCCGAGCGGTTCCGTGCTTCAAAAGGCACGTTAAGCATTTGGTGCTGGCTGCCGTCGATAGATGGCAGTCGTTAAGCGAAGTCAAAGGCCATTTAAGTATACCGCAGAGGTCATAAGAAAAATTACAACAAATTGAAAAGTAAAATCTCGGTTTTTTTTTTCATTAGATCTTTATTAGATTTCCCTGATAGGTAATTAAATTAGCCGAATTTAAAACTATTTTTATTTTTAATACACTAACCCGTTCTAAGAACAATTTTTAAAAACCTATTTAGAGCCTATTTATTCGTGCCAGATACGTAGCATGGATAGCCAGAGGTCGCGGATTCGAATCCCGGCGTGGGTGGAATTTTTAGCCTCTAAATAGGTTTTTAAATATTTTTAATATTGTACAAACCTACAGCTTTAGTGGTCCCGATTTCACGATTTCAGTACTGGACTGGCCTTTACTCTGAAGCAAACTGACTGAGAGGAATTTGTTAGAGCTACCTACTTTACTGATGAGTGGACCGGTAATGAAACCGCGGAGGAGCTGTTCAGAATTGCACCGAGCATAGACTGCTGTAAGAGCTGACTGCCAACCTCCAGTAATGGAGAGGCACTTTAGGAAGAAGACGATTTTACGGAAAGGTTTTTTGGCCCAAATATCAAAGTGCCGGCCAAAAAAAATTAAGTTATTGACTGGCATTTTTCCGAGCGCTTCTGTGCTTCGCAAGGCACGTTAAGCCGTTGGTGGCGGCTGTCATGTAATGGCAGTCGTTAAGCCATGTCACAGGCCTTATGGGCCGCTTGATAACTTCTGACAGTAAGGCCCGCCACTGTCTTACAATCCTCCGCCAACCCGGACTTGGCCCACGTGGTGGAGTGGAGACATACAAGGGTTGATAACGAAGTTATAGACTACATACGTCTGCAGGGCACAGGCTTTCCCTCAATTGGCAATTTTAAGCGTTGAGGTATGATCACCTCAGAGACTCGGGTGTTTTCCCTCACAGCTAGCAAGTGGTACCTACCTATTGCTACTATAACTTCAGCATAGCTCATATATCTTACTATTATATTATATGCGAAAGTTTGTGAAGATGTGTGTTACTGAAATACTCAATAACGACTGAACGGATTTATACGAAATTTTACGCTCAAATAGACAAAAATTTGAATCAAGACGTAGGAGACTTGATATCCCGGTAATTCTCACACGTGGAATAATTTCTAACGTGGGCGAAGGCCTAGAGAACTAGAATTCTAGAAAACCTAGAATTTTAAGTTTTATAACACAACATAACGTTTACATACAAGCACATACATTGCTTCTGGCCCCACACTAGGATATCCTGTGTCGTGGAAACCAGAAACTACGACATCACAAACATGTAAACATCCAAGACCTGGGCTTTTTGCATGGTAGGCAGACGCGCTACCGCTACGCCACATAGATCGTTGGTTATAGGCTGTTAGAGGACCTCGGACCTTTCTAGAATACCCTGTACTTAAGCTCCAGAGTTAGACCCTGGAACGCTAGCACACAGCGATGCAGCGCCCCTCTCCACACCTACAGCGCTATATCACTGTTACAGCTACGTTACCTCTATAACGGCTGTATAGTGTATATATGACCACGACGAGGATATTTATTTACGCTCCCTGCAAACGGACGTCCGAGCTGCGAGCCCTGAGGCCTTGAACTGTCCCGGGATTTTCGGGACGAGTGTGCAACGGAAGTTTTATTTAGCCTTTTTTTACCAGACTGCGAATGTAGGAGGGTTATGTTTTGTAGGTGGTCATTGCATCTGATATAATATGTACTAGTGAATGACAAGACAAAAGTCACTGAAACATATGTGTTTTGAATTGTATATTTTTATCGCAGCTATTGTGAAATGTTTGTTCTGAACGCATCTATTAGTTTTAAGAAACAAAAACCTGTCTATGGTTTTGTGCGCTCTCTTCTCCCCGATCAACACACCAAGCTGCACCCATTGTTACCCTTAATTTGTATTTACGTCCATTAAACCTGCAATAAAGTGAAACAGCGAGTTTTTCTAACTTTGAACGAGAACCCCATACAACTGGCTACGTTTTCCGTACAATATGGTACCTCTTGAGACAATATTGATAAACCATCAGTATTGTGGCAAGAGGCAAAGCATGGTCACTGCCTACTCCTCCAGATTACGGGCGTGGTTTTATATATTAAGATAAGGGTAGGTAATGGTTTGATAAGACAATTGTTTATTTTTCTGTCCATAAATTACATTCGTGTACAAAATAACATTGGATAAATGATACAATACAATAGAATGCACTATTTGTGAAAAGACTGGAGCCTAAACTAGATCAAAAGATCTGCATCTTAGGTTTCCAGGCCTCCCGATCTACAAATGAACGGTATCATATTCGACGCGACGTGTATTAAATATGATGTATAAATGTTTCTTTCTGAACAATAGAAAAACGTGCAATGCAATGACCATGATTTTTTGTATCCTTATTGTGGACTTATGTACGTCGTTTTATAATGTGCACACATTCTTAAGGCATTTCGGGCTGCTAACTAAACTAAACTTTTTATCTAAAAGTCGTCGTCGTCATTAGGCTATACTAGTCCACTGCTGGACATAGCCCTCCGCTAAAGAGCGCCACGTTGTGATATCATAGGGAGTAATGCCCATAATCCTCACGCTGGGCATGCAGGTTGGGGATCGCAGTTCGGTGCTATTGTACTGTAGGGGGCGCTGCTGCCTACGCCCCGGTTTGTGGTAAAACCAGGGGGGGTTTTGTTATCCAAAAGTGAACATGAGAAATCTTAACATCTGTGATAACTATTTATGGAACTTACAGTCGAGAAATGATCAATAGATTAGAACTTTAATTCGATTTTTAGTTCGAATATTCAAATTGCATCACTTACAGCTCCGACTACCCACTTTGCAGTTAGGTTTTTACATCGGAATGATATGACTGTACCCACATGATTATACTATTTTTAATGTATGATTTGATGATTTAAAAATAGTATAATCATGTGGCTACAGTGATATCATTCCGATGTAAAAACCTAACTGCAAAGTGGGTAGTCGGGGCTGTAAGTGATGCAATTTACTTAAGCCAGATGTCGCTGCCTGTACGTAATACAGAGAATAGTGTAAAGAGGTTCGAAATTTCACTGATGCCGGTGAATCGCCCATTAGCTCAATTGGAAGAGCGCTGGCACGGATAGCCAGAGGTTGCGGGTTTGAATCCCGGCATAGGTGGAATTTTTAGCCTCTAAATAGGTTTTTTTAAAATAATATAACACAAGTTATGATTGTTTTCCATTGGCGGCGCTAGTTAGCATCAAGCACCTTAAAACAGCCTAGAGATCAATGATGTCCTTCGTGGCATAGGTATATAAAATACCATAAAATGATGAAGTAATACACAAAATAAAAATTATAAAAAACGTTTTTGTTGCTTGAAAAAGCCTAATTTGTGCAATTTTTTTTTATAAATGCATATAAGTTTAAAAACAAATTACTACCTACTCACATTGTAACGGGACGACCTCTGTGGCGCAGCGGTAGCGCATCTGCCTACCATGCAAGAGGTCCCGAGTTCGAAGCCCGGCTGGAGACAAAAACAACCCTAGTTCTTGGACGTTTATATGTTTGTGATGTCGTTGTTTCTGGTTCCCGCGACACAGGGTATCCTAGTGTGGCGTCAGAAGCAATGTATGTGCCTGTATGTAAATGTTATGTCATGTAACATGTAATTTAGTTATTGACAGGATGGGTGACTACCGCTAGTGGCATTTTTCCGCGCGCTACCGTGCTTCACAAGGCTCGCTAAGCCGTTGGTGAAGGCTGTCATGTAATGGAAGTCGTTAAGCCATGTCGGAAGCCTTGGGCGGCTTGATAACTTCTGACAGTAAGGCCCGCCACTGTCTTATAATCCTCCACCAACCCGGACTTGGCCCCCGTGGTGGAGTCTAGTGGAACCGGGTGGAACCTAACCTAAACTTCCTGCGCTGCAGGAAAAGACCCGTGCCCCAGCAGTGGGGACATACAAGGGTTGATAACGATGCTACAGACGCCAGGTACATCTACATACGTTGCGCGCGAAAATGTAATTCTTTTGTCTAGAAATGAAAATAAAAAAAGACTAAACTAAAAACCTATCCTCTACTCCCTCGGGAAATATAGGGCTGAGTGTTTTCTTAATTAAAAATATGATTCACAGAAATATTTTTGCACTTTTTCGTGTATTTTTAATCAATCCACCTCAGCGGTGCGATTCGCCCGTTTTCTCCATCCAAAATGTTTTGGTAGTCGAGCGTGTTCACCGCTACACCAACAATTATGGAAAACAACTGAAAGTAGGTAGGTACATAGGCTGCTACTTATGTATGCGGAATCTGGGATTCCAATAATTTTAAACGCAATGTCTGACCTCCATGGTCAAATTCGTTCTTTTTTTATATACGTTATATACGTTAGTGTTTTGTTTTTGTTGGGTTTAAAATGTCATATCGCTGAAAAAATGGAACTCACTCGTAAAAATATTCGTGCTATGATTTATTACGATTTTCGACGTGGTTTAACGCAACAACAGTGCGTAGATCATTTAACTTCGACTTTTGGTGGTGAAGCTCCATCAAAAACGACTGTGTATCACTGGTTTAGTGAGTTTAATCGCGGGCGCAGTAAGCTCACGGACGAAGTTAAAGAAGGTCGCCCGAAATCGGTGGTTGTGCCACAAAATATTGAAGCTGTGCGAAAACTAATAATGCAAGACGGCCATGTTACGTATCGCGAGATAGAGGCTATTCTGGGCATATGTATGACGAGCATTCATAGGATAACATTTGTCTGTAAAAAAAATTTGTTCGCGTTGGATCCCGCACAACTTAACTCAGGATCAAAAAGATGCTCGCGTCGAATTGTGCAAGAAAACCTTAAAAAAATTCAACGGAGGCGACTCAAAATCTGTTTATAATATCTACACAGGTGACGAATCCTGGATCTACGCGTACGATCCCGAAACTAAACAACAATCAACAGTTTGGGTGTTTCAAAATGAGCCAAACCCTACGAAAGTGGCTCGTGCAAAAAGCACTGTAAAGCGAATGGTGGCCTGCTTTTTTGGTATTACCATTTGGTATGGTACCATTGGAGAACCGCAGAACGGTTAATTCGGAGTGGTACACGACCATTTGTTTGCCGAAAGTATTTGAAGAAATACACCAAAACAACCAGCGACGCAGAATCATACTTCACCATGACAATGCCAGCTGTCATACATCTCAGGAAACAACTACATTTTTGGATGGTCAAAAAATAGAATTGATGGGTCATCCACCGTACAGCCCTGATTTGGCTCCCAATGATTTCTATTTATTCACAAATGTAAAGAATAAATTACGTGGTCAACGATTTTCGACCCGTGAAGATGCCGTAGATGCGTTCAAACAGCACGTTTTGGAGATACCTCATTCAGAGTGGAAAAAGTGTTTTACAAATTGGTTTCATCGAATGCAAAAGTGCATCGATCATGGTGGAGAATACTTTGAAAAACAATAAAAGCATATTTAGCCATACCTATACATTTGTTTATTTTTTCTATTCTGCATACATAAGTAGCAGCCCTCGTATAGTCTGTTAGCTTTTAGAATATACCTCGGCTACTATAGAATAGAATCGAATATATTCATGTAATAGAAATATCGGAACTAATATGACACTTAATTTCGAAATCAGAACTCGATCACCACGACGAAAACCGGCGAAAATTGACGAAAACCGAAGCCTTCTCTAGAACCCGAGGTATATCCCAAAAGCTATGAGACTATACCTATTACTTATGGAATAATAGTTTTATCTATCGAAATTGTAAAACGCCACGTACAACCAGAAGCTAATTGTAACGGCCGCCACTATACATCCCCATCAACGGGGATTAATGCCCACTTCTGGGGCACGGGTATCATCCTGCGTCAGGAAGATTAGGCCATACCCCACCACGGGGGCCAAGTCCGCGTTGGTGGAGAATTGTAAGACAGTGGCGGGCCTTAATGTATGAAGTTATCATGCCGCCTATAAGACCTCTGACATGACTCAACGACTGCCATTACATGACAGCCAGCACCAACAGCCTTGCGAAGCGCGGAAGCGATGAAATGTAAAAAAAATAAACTTTCGTAAGCACTACACATTATTTACTTGATTCCGGATTCAGACACAAAATAAGTCTGGTACTCACACAAGAAAACGTGTTTGGTGCATTTTTTTTATTTATTAAGTTTCTTACATCTATCTTTACAGGACCAGCCTAATGCGACAAATTATACAATCTAAATAATATAATATGCTATCCAGATTTACTATTTTATTATAAGTCATACATGCTGAGTAATATCTATTTACTAAAACTAGAACTCCCCCAACCCGGACTTGGTTCCACTTTCTAGGAAGGAGTATAGCCTAACCTTCCTGCGATGCTGGAAGAGACCCGTGCTCTAGCAGTGGGGACATACAAGGGTTGATATTGAAAATTAGAACACGAAATACATAGACAGGTTTTGCATTTTGTGTTCTAGTTTTAACTTTACAGTTTTAGTTTGTAATAGTTGTAGTTTCAGTTTGTTCTAGCTCTTTGCTGTAGCTTAAGGCGCTTTGGGGTGCTAACCAGCGCAACCACTGGAATAAAAGTCATAACTTGTTTTATAATACCTTTTTTTAGGTCAAAATCTTAATGTGTAATAAATTATTCGTTTAATAGTTTGTATTTTTTTTGTTCATTCTTATGATGGTACTTAAGTAGAATTGTTAATAAACACCTATGTAAATAATGAAAAATAAAGTACATCAAATAAAAACTAAATAAATATTCGTGGAAATAGGTATTACACAGATCTCGTCGTAACAACCTGCAAATAGTATATTTCATTACAAGTGCGGAAAGGCATGCAAAGAGTTCCGACAAATGTCTACCCGAGCCGAGGCGCAGCCGAAGGCGAGGGTTGACAGTTGGAACAAGTTGCAATGACGGTTCCGCACGTGTACTGAACGACTATTTCAATACAGTTGCGAAAAAAATAAGAAATTTAATAAAGAAAAAATATTTGGAAAATGGCGCCAACCGTAAAAAAATATAAGCAGAGATTTTTTTTCTTCACCCATTCTAGTAGGCAAAGGGAACTATGCCCATACAGCCAAGTCTTCAGTAGAATTTTTTTATTGATATGAAATGAAAATGAAAATTAATGAGATGGAATGAAATGAAGCCTAACTTAACTCATTCAATCAAATCATTAAATCTGATATTGAAACAAATTAGTAGCTCATAAAAACTTCTATGAGTTTTTTTAGTAAAAACTACATGGTTGGTTTTTCTTTTTAATAGACATAATTTTGACACTTGGGAAAGAAAACGCACTAGTGCGGGAAAGGTAAAAAAAAGCACGAGTGTGTAATAGCCCATATCCCGCACGCTATACGTCCCTGTAATGAGCAACTGTATTAAAAACTATTTTTAGATACTACAGTATATAATCTAAGATCCAAAATCTAGGATTTTAATCGATTATGATTTCCGCCAAAAACTGCCTGCCGTTTTTAGCGGAAATCGAATTAAGTCCAAGGATATTTATACTACATTCTAGGCTGCATGTTCTTAAAATAGTTACCACATATATTAGCAATTTAAAAACTATTTTTAGATACTACAGTATATAATCTAAGATCCACAATCTAGGATTTTAATCGATTATGATTTCCGCCAAAAACTGCCTGCCGTTTTTAGCGGAAATCGAATAAAGTCCAAGGATATTTATACTACATTCTAGGCTGCATGTTCTTAAAATAGTTACCACATATATTAGGAATTCTCATGTTTACTTTTGGAAAAAAACTTATTATACAACATGTTATGATTTATTCCATTCGACGCGCTAGTTAGCGCCCCTAAGCGCCTTAATATACTGCCTAGAAAGTCGTACGTATCAACATCCTAATATTCTTATCTTATCTTATCCTAGGACTTTAATCGATTTCTGCTAAAAGCATTAACGCTTTAGACTGTAGGTTCTAAAAACAGTTGTCATAGTAGTTAAGATTTACGATGTTTGCTTTTTGAAAAACAACGTTTTAAAAACAAGTTATGAAATGAAAAAGTTTTATTCCAAGTGGAAATTGTTTGACTTGTAAATATTACTTTGTTACAAGTCAAACTATTTGTATTTCAAAATCTAGATCATTTTGGAGAAAAATAGGACAAAATACTTACTTAAACTTCATTAACAGAAATTATTATATTTTTTCAAAAGTCATGAATTTTACTTGCTTTAATTCCAGACATTATTTTCATCTAAATAATCCTTAGTGTCATAGTAGCCCTTTTGGCACAAAGTGTACCTACTTAACACATTTTTTGAAAGTAGAAATAGTTTGACTAGTAAATATTACTTTGTTACAAGTAAAACTATTTGTTTTTCAAAACATAGATCATTTTGGAGAAAAATTGGACAAAAAACTTACTTAAACTTCATTAACAGAGTTTATTATATTTTTTCAAAAGTCATGAATACTCATGAATTTTACTTGCTTTAATTCCAGAGATTATTGTCATCTAAATAATCCTTAATATCATAGTAGCCCTTTTGGCGCAAAGTGTACCTACTTAACACATTTTTTGAAAGTAGAAATAGTTTGACTTGTAAATATTACTTTGTTACAAGTCAAACTATTTGTTTTTCAAAATCTAGATCATTTTGGAGAAAAAATGGACAAAAATCTTACTTAAACTTATTACACTATTTTTATTTTTAATGCACTAACCCGTGCTAAGGAACAAATTTAAAAACCTATTTAGAAGCTAAAAATTTCACCCATGCCGGGATTCGAACCCGCAACCTCTGGCTATCCGTACCATTTCCGTTCCATTTTCCATTATCCGTTGGCTCAATTGGTAGAGCGCTGGTACGGATAGCCAGAGGTTGCGGGTTCGAATCCCGGCATGGGTGAAATTTTTAGCCTCTAAATAGGTTTTTAAATTTGTTCCTTAGCACGGGTTAGTGCATTAAAAATAAAAATAGTGTAATCATGTGGGTACAGTGATATCGTTCCGATGTTAAACCTAACTGCAAAGTAGGTGGTCGGGGCTGTAAGTAATGCAATTTGCTTAAGTCAGATGTCGCTGCCTGTACGTAATACAGAGAATATTGTAAAGAGGTTCGAAATTTCACTGATGCCGTGAGTCGCCCATTGGCTCAATTGGTAGAGCGCTGGTACGGATAGCCAGAGGTTGCGGGTTCGAATCCCGGCATGGGTGAAATTTTTAGCCTCTAAATAGGTTTTTAAATTACTTAAAGTTATTGAACAGAGTTTATTATTATTTTTTCAAAAGTCATGAATTTTACTTGCTTTAATTCCAGACATTATTGTCATCTATACCTGAGCCAAATTCGATAACGAATGGCGATAAACAAACCGTTGCTAGGCAACGACTTGTTTACACCTAAAAGGCAGATGTTAACAACCTTTTCTAGAAATCGTTTTCATACAAATAATAATCGTTCCTCCTACTAATGTAAAATGCTTATTTATGTTTATATGTTTATGATTTTATAGTGAAAGGCTTTTAACCGATTTGAATATTACATATGACAACACTGAAATATGAAACAACAGATTTAACAAACATCTACGCGAACCATGCCGCATGATTTTCCTAATAGAATTAAGCGCGTTTAAGCAAAAAACATACAAACTCTTCAACTTTATAATATTAATAAGTACCTACAGATGCTACTATGAAAATCAATAGATTGGGACCTACTGAAAATATTGCAATAAAAGAAAGTTCTTTGTATATATTTTTATTCATATGTTCACACTAATCATTACTGTCACTGGCCAAAGAGGAGGATGAATTTGTGTCTCCGGAGACTTGAATTATAAATTCATCAATGACCTTATCCATTACACCATCAAATTCGGCGTTTTCTTCTCTTCTTTAATTACGTGTTCAACACAACGTTGCCATGCTGCTGGAGTAATAAAATTTTACTTATTGCCTCATCTAACAGGACCTTTATTTAGTTCAGCCATTTAAAAAGTTTTATTTTTGGCAGCAGCATAGTCTTTTACTTGCCCCCAATATGATTTCTATCGGGTTTAATTCACAATGATATGGGGGCAATCTATATTTTTGTCTTGTGCCATTTTGTCACACATATATGCTATCTACTTATGCCATATACACGTATAGACAAACGACTAAACTTCACTTGTTAGCATAAACTACATTTCCCAAAATGTTTGTCACACCTGAATTTCATCCATGTTTCTTTTTCTGTAGGGCTGTAGCGTAAAATTAATGTCGAATTTTTCATAGTTTTTCGAAATAACAAGGTAATGTGCATGTTATTTGAGTGATTCTAGTTAAATATGCTGCAATAGGAATTGTTAATAAATAGTTAGCAAGTAAAAGGCTATAATCATGTAAACAATAGAAGATTTGTAAAACGCGAGTTGTGATAACCCTAAATTGGTTTGTTTACCTCTATTCTTTATCGAGTTTGGCAGAACTGTAAATACTTAATCCTTAATATCATAGTAGCCTTTTTGGCACAAAGTGTACTTAACACATTTTTTGAACCGCGTTTCAGTCAGTCACTGCATATTTGTAGGTACCCATGTATGATTCACAATAAATACTCTTTCTCTCTTTCAAACTTAATAAGAATAATAATAAAAAGAATTTTATTGCCTCATCAAAAACAACTTAAACAAAGTAAGACTTAAAACTAGATATTATAAAATAAGGCAAACGGTAGTGGCTCAGCTAATAATACATCACCAGGGATTTTGTTATTGGTGATTGGCGTTTTATTATTATGATTTTTATTCTATTGGGGACGCTAGTTAGCGCCCCAAAGCGCTTTAAAACCTGTCACTGAAAGTAGAGCAGTCAGCGCCGGTCGTAACGAGTTAGCGTTTGTGAAGTGACCTGTCAAATTGCGCCGAGTGAGCTGTCGCTGTCGCGGTTACACTAATGGGGGACGATGGTTGAATTTTAATGACGTGCTGTAGTTTTCGCTATTTTGCACTTGCATCATTATAAAAGTTCGTGGGTTCGAATCCCTGCATGTAATTACTAGAGGTGGTGTATTCGATCGATATCAACCCTTGTATGCCCCCAATGCTGGGGCACGGGTCTCTTCCTGCATCGCAGGAAGGTTAGGCCATACTCCACCACGAGAGCCAAGTCCGGATTGGCGGGCCTTACTGTCAGAAGTTATCAAGCCATTATCAAGAAATTATCAAGCCGCCCATAGAGCCTCTACATGGTTAACGATTGCCATTACATGACAAAGGCTTAACGGGCCTTGCGAAGCACAAATCTAAGTAATTTTATACAACTGGCGGTCTTATCGTTTAGAGCGATCTCATATGTACCTATTGTGTGTAGGTGCCTACTTATAGGATTTACGTCAACATTTCAGACGAGTCGATCGTAAACTGTCGATAAAAAGTGACGTAAGTCGTAACACATTTCTTAATTTGCCCGCACGCCATCGCCCATGGAAACAATAAAAAATATCCGTAAAACCCAGCATGATTCATCATGTTGGTGATAACTTTCGAATGTTGTTCTGGAAACTGAACAGCAGATAGACGGAAAATAGTAAATCCTATATGTACTGTCTTGTTAGTAAAGTAAAAGTTTTAAAAAAACCTATTTAGAGGCTGAAAATTCCACCAATGCCGGGAGTCGAACCGGCGACCTCTTTCTATCCGTGCCAGCGCTCTTTCCAACTGAGCTAATGGGCGACACACCGGCATCAGTGAAATTTCGAACCTCTTTACACTATTCTCTGTATTACGTACAGGCAGCGACATTAGGCTGCAGTAATTTGCATCACTTGGATCCCGGCATGGGTGGAATTTTTAGCCTCTAAATAGGTTTTTTTTTAAATTGTCCTTAGCACGAGTTAGTGCATTAAAAACAGAATATAAAGTAAAAATTTAAAAACCTATTTAGAGGCTAAAAATTTCACCCATGCCGGGATTCGAACCCGCAACCTCTGGCTATCCGTACCAGCGCTCTACCAATTGAGCCAATGGGCGACTCACGGCATCAGTGAAATTTCGAACCTCTTTACAATATTCTCTGTATTACGTACAGGCAGCGACATCTGACTTAAGCAAATTGCATTACTTACAGCCCTGACTACCTACTTTGCAGTTAGGTTTAACATCGGAACGATATCACTGTACCCACATGATTACACTATTTAAATATTTAAATAGGTTTTTAAATTTGTTCCTTAGCACGGTTTAGTGCATTAAAAATAAAAATAGTGTAATAAAGTAAAAAGTTATTGATTAAATAAAATGGCTACACAGATGAAGAGTTTACGGTGATCGATCACCACGCTAGGTCAAACCTGTGTTGTGGCGGCGCTTGAATTAAATTATGAATTGACTAACAGTCATAAATTTAAAATTAGAATTAAAGAACTATTACACTATTTTTATTTTTTTTAATGCACTAACCCGTGCTAAGTAAGTAAGTGCAAAGTAGGTAGTCGGGGCTGTAAGTAATGCAATTTGCTTAAGTCAGATGTCGCTGCCTGTACGTAATACAGAGAATATTGTAAAGAGGTTCGAAATTTCACTGATGCCGTGAGTCGCCCATTGGCTCAATTGGTAGAGCGCTGGTACAGATAGCCAGAGGTTGCGGGTTCGAATCCCGGCATGGGTGAAATGTTTAGCCTCTAAATAGGTTTTTAAAGAACTATTATTAAATAAATAAAGTAAATTATTTATTTGATACTCAAATCTTAATATCTAACAATACAAATTTAAAACACAGTTAGGTTAGATTTGGCACCAAATTGGTCACCGCTCAGCATCATGCCGTGGCCGGTAGCGACCACGACGCTGGTTTTCAGCGGTTACCATTTACGGCTCAAACAAAGAAAAAGAAAATAAAATGCAAAGGCCGGGATAAAAGACACTTAGAGAATAGTTCACTTTAGAGATGAGTTATTTGAACACGGGATTGAATAAAATTTTACCAAAAGAAATTAAAACAAAATAATAAATATTAAAAAACCATTTAAGTAGCGCTCACTGGATATAATATTAAAATTGTTCTAAATAGTTATGTGTTTATGTGTGTGTGTAATAACTATATGTAACATCTGTCTTTAATATTCCGCTGATTCAAAGTAGCTCAGCTTCCTATGGAACGGGCTTATCGCTCGTTATCGCTCGTAGCCCCGGCTGCCTGAGTGATCATAAACGATCATGAAGGTAAAGCAACATGCATGGATGCTCATGCATGGATGGGTGACCGTCTATGACTAACGCTTGTGACACTTTTCCGAGCGGGTCCGTGCTTCGCAAGGCACGTTCGGCGCCGCCTGCCGTCGGTAGATGGCAGTCGTTAAGCCAAGTCAGAGGCCTTAGGGCGGCTTGAAAACTTCTGACAGTAACACCAGACACTAGTCTTGGAAGCCTCCACCAATCCGGACTTGGCCCCCGTGGTAGAGTATGGCCTAAACCTTCCTCAGGGAAGAGACCCGTGCCCCTCGGTGGGGACATAATGGGTTGATTATGTACTCATTAAAGGCACTCTTGTCATGACGGAAAATAAAATTTAACAATAAAATTGGCCTCGGTGGAGCAGCTGACTGTAAAACCGAGCCCGGTCCGGAAGAGAACCGGTCTCGGGTTCGATCCCCGGCCGGGTCAAACTAGGAAACGAACTTTTCTAGTTGGTTTCGGGTCTTGTATGTTATCTATGTATTTATTGTATTAAATCTATCGTCGAGTTAGCACCTATAACACAAGTCATTTAATTGTACTTCGTATAGGGCTAACGAGATCTGTGTAATATGTCCATGAATATTTATTCATTATTATTATTTAAAATTGCCATGAAAATATTGAACGAATTTGCATTTTCATGGATTATTAAACAAGTGTACATTTGACTGATTTATCCAAGACGTTTCAACATTTTTAAGGTAAAAAAATTAGGTTCGGAGAACCCAGCCTTAAGTACGCAATTAATTATCTCCAAATCTAATTAAAGGCGCGGTCTGCTAAGCCCTTGACCTTTGTCCTATAAATGTCTCGTCAGAGCTGTCGCGTCAACTTCCGTAAAACAATTTCCATCCATTTTCCTATGGCTTTTATTTAGTAATTGGACAGGAAAATCACTGGCCCTGACACATTTCATCCTATTAAGGCGCTACGCGGCAAAAATCATATCTATTTATTTATGTATTTTATTTATTTGGAAAAAACAGGAAACAGTTTAAAGTTTATACAAAAAGTTACTACAGGACAATATTAAACCTGAACCCATAAATATTTTTCACTAAATAGCAATGATATCGAGTAACTAGGTGACAAGGATGCCAATTGTGGATATTAGTACGAGTACATGAAATCTAATACAGGTAGACAATAATATTTAAAGTAAAATAAAAATTAAGCTACAACTAGCTTTAACAGCAAGACAAGTAGGTCGTCTTTTATCTTTTAATTGTATATCATCTTTTGTAACGCTTCTTTTAAAAAAGTGATCATCATAGAGCTGAATACATTATAGTAACTCTTTTCAGAACCTACTGACACAAACCTAGGTTCAAGAATCAAGCGTATTGCCAAAAACGATAATTTTTAGCGGAAATCGATTAAAGTCAGATTCTGGACTGTAGGTTCTAAAATTAAAATAAATAATCGCGATTTGACCCGTTTAATACATAACTATGTATGTGGATCGCGAATAATTAAGAAATATCATTGCTCAGTACCTTATCTTTAACTTACTTAAAATATAGTATTTAGTGAGATATATCTTCAGATGCACGCCTAGTACATAATGTAACATCTAAGTTTAGAATAAGTGGCATGTTTCTGTACTATCTCCAAATTAAATAAATAAATATGTTTTGCATTAAAAAGCGTATAATAAAACAAATTATAAACAAGCACCAGTCTGTGGCATGGGGATAGCTGAAAATCACCGCATTCAGCTGAGCTATGTCAATTTTCGAGTTTAGTGAATTAATTTATGGAAACATTTCTCATCGGTAGTTGTAAACGCGTATCTGATACTTTTATGTAATTAATTGTATGATTGTGAACGAACCCGAAATATATTTTCTTTATCTCTTTATTATTTTTTCCCATTGGTGGCGCTGGTAAGCACCATTAAATGACAAAATAAACAAATGTAAAGCCACCCTTTATATAGAGTTCGCGCTAAAAATTGCCAGAGAGTCGTCCATTAGTCACGCACGTGATGTTTTCAGCAACTTCTTAACCAGCTTCTCCCCCTCTGCACAGAATCACGTGACACGTGACACGTAAAAAGTTTCTTAAAAAATCACGGGGAAATGGTTGCCTAGCAACGGCGAGTCAGGGTCAATCACCGCTTTTTCGTTTCGGTTAGAACGCGCGAAGTTAAAAAAAAATAGCATAACCTCACGCCTGTATCCCAGCGGGGAAGGCAGAGACCAGGGACTGCCACTTGCGGCGATCCTGACCGATCACATTCGCTTCATCAACGTAAACGGAAGAAAAAATAAATACACTGATAATGATGATAACTCACTTCACTTCTTTGTGATATTTCGAGATTTTTTCCGAACCCCACCCTCCATTATCAAGCCTTCGTGATTAATGAACAACCTCCAGGTGTTTGGCCTTGGCCGGATATGTCATCCGTTTTAAAAGCGAGTCCGGCCAAGGCCAAAAATCTAATTTCAAAAAGATAATTATATAATAATTAAGTATTTCTTGATACTTCTCAGTTAATTGTTAACAATTACGTACGAAAATATTTTAATGAAATTGTTGATTGTATACAGCAAAACTTAGTTATTTAAACCTTTTAGGTTATTATGTTTTTTGGTAGAATAAAGAGTACTTATTTAATTGTACTACTGTGTATATTTGCAATTGTTTTGTATTTGTTGTTTTCCAGTGTACAATAAAGAATATTCTTATCTTATCTTACTAATTTAATCTTAAATCGTTGATGATCGTTATTAAGTTGAGTGACTCATATCGTACCTACTAACCATCGACATACTCCTGTAATTTAACCTAATTTGTGTACAAAGTCCTTGACCTCTCCCTCTTACAGTCGTGTCCGGCTAAGGCCAAAAATATAGTCTCAAGTAAAAGTTTTTTTAATATGTCTCAGTGAATTCTCAACAACTATTATACAAAAGTACTTGGTTAAAATCGTTAAAAAATATTACTAAAATTACTTATACGATTACCGTACTAGCCATCGTGGTACTCCTATAGTTTTAGCTGTTTCGTCTCCTCTCCTTTTTACAATCAAGGCCTAAAATCTAAACCCAAAAAAATATTTATGTATTTCTTAATATTTCTCAATTAATTGTTACAAATTACACACAAAAAGAGTTTGTCAAAATGCTTAACGACAGTTACAAAAATGCCTTATATCGTACTAGCCATCGATGTACGACTGTAATTTTAAGTGTCCCAAAACACAACAATTTAATTAAGTATTTTTTTAATAGTTCTCAGTTAATTGTTACCAATTACACACAAAAATACTTTGTCCAAATCTTTAACGATTGTTGCTAAAATGACGACGTCGTTATATCGACGCCATGCTAATCATCGACGTCCTGTAGTTTCAACTGGTCTGTGTACAAAGTCCTTGACCTCTCCCTTTTTACATTCAAGTCCGGCTTAGACCAAATATGTAGTCTCCAGAAAAGTATTTTTTATTAAATATTTCTCACCTATTTAGAGGCTAAAAATTCCACCCATGCCGGGATTCGAACCCGCGACCTCTGGCTATCCGTGACAGCGCTCTTTCCAACTCTGAGCTAATGCTAACTGTACGTAATACAGAGAATATTGTAAAGAGGTTCGAAATTTCACTGATGCCGGTGAGTCGCCCATTAGCTTAGTTGGAAAGAGCGCTGGCACGGATAGCCAGAGGTCGCGGGTTCGAATCCCGGCATGGGTGGAATTTTTAGCCTCTAAATAGGTTTTTAAAATTGTCCTTAGCACGGGTTAGTGCATTAAAAATAATATAATTTCTCAGTCAATTCTTAACAATAGAATTATTACAAAATATAATTATTTTAAATAATTACAAAAGTACGTTGGTAAAATCGTTAAAGATTGATACTAAAATGACTCATACCGCACAAGCCATCGAGGTATTCCTGTAATTCTAGCTCCTTCGTGTACAAAGTCCTTGACCTCCTCTGTACAAAGCCCTCAAGGCTCCGAACTCAAATCTGGAGCGTGACGGGTGAAGGCTGGAGTGCTGCGGCCCGGGGCTGGGGCTCGCAGGGTTGGGATTGATTTATTTGCTGTAAGCTGTGTTATTTACAAACACACAATGCCATGCATTTTTCCTCTTTTAATAAGTATCTATTCGTATCTCTTTAATATAAAAATGAATCGCTGAATGTGTTGGTAAGCGCAAATCTCGAGAGCAGCTGAACCGATTTCGCTAATTCTTTTTTTACTATATTCCTTGAAGTACGAGGATGGTTCTTACGGAGAGAAAAAAAAATTGTTACGCGGTACGAAGTTCGCTGGGTCAGCTAGTATTCTAATAAACCTACGTATAATATAATATTATAAACTTTCATTTCTATTAATATTGGCCTTTTTACATCTACTTAATGAGATGATTTATACAGCGTCCAGTGGTATCTTCACTCACACTAGATGGGTGAAGGGACCACTCCGACCCTGTAGTGCCTGGGTCATGGTTTTATAGATGGTGTAGGCTTGCCCAGCACCTATACCATCCTGACAGCTTAGTCGGCCTAGCCCACAGGAAAGACTAGTCAATACGTGCGGAGCCAACCAAGCCGCGGGTTTCCTCACGATGTTTTCCTTCACCGTTAGCGTGTGGTAGTGCGACTGCAAATTCGCAAATGTACGTAACTTTGAAATTAAACAAAGTCATTGGTACATGCCCGCACTCGGGATCGAACCTGGGGCTCTCGCTTGCCAGTCTATGGTTCTACCCACTGAGCTACCACCGCTTCTATACAATATTATTTTAAAATATACTTGACAGTGCTCGCCCCAAGATGTGCCTTTTCCTTACCTATACCTATACCAGTTACATTCCTACACCTAACTGCGGTTGAATGGTAGAAAGTGCTTGCAGCATTACACCCTTGCATCGTCAATGCTTTTCACTATCGTAAAAACAGTAAATAAAGTGTGAAATTGGGTGCGCTTGCACAATATTTACCCTCGCTAAACAGACAACTTGATTTGATTCCGGCTTTCATTATGGTGGCACAGTTTCTGAGTTGCAGTTAGTAAAAAACATTTGATTTAATTTACACATGAGCCTGATAAAGTTGAGTAAAAGCTGCTTAATTACTTTCTTGCAGTGAGACATATAAGAAATAATAATAATAGTAAATAAATATTCATGGACATATTACACAGCTCGCGTTAGCCCTATACTAAGTACAACTAAATGACTTGTGTTATAGGTGCTAACTCGACGATAGATTTAATACAATAAATACATAGACAACATCCAAGACCCGGGACAAACTAGAAAAGTTCGTTTCCTAGTTTAACCCGGCCGGGGATCGAACCCGAGACCTTCGGTTTAACAGTCAGCGTGCCAAACCGCTGCGCCACCGAGACCGTCTAATATATGTATTCTTTCTATATCTCTCTGTCTCTCTTTCTCTATAAAAGCTGTAAGACTGAAGTGAAGACCCTGCTTACCTCTGCATTATGATTAACGGCCAATTTGTCAATGCCCAGTTTAACACTAACATAAATCCGGCAGTGGTCGAATACGGGTTGATTGGCTGACTGAATAACTGACCGACCGACCGACCGGCCGACCGGCCCACCGACCGACCGACCGGCTGACCGACCGGCTGACCGACCGACCGACCGACCGACGGATCGGCCGAATGACTGACTGACTGCTGAAGTCCTTCAATCCAGTTTAAAATTCTTTTTTCTCCTTTGACCGCTATGTAACTGTGTCACAGCCATATTAACACAAACCTCCCCTTTTTATAATGACATAATTCCTAAGATTCTCAGCCATATAATTTGTCGGGTTGCAGCAACAAAAAAGTCTATAAATCGCTCCTCCGAAAATTAATATGCGCCATCCTTTCTCGTCTAACGACATCCGTTTGGTGGTCTCCTGACCCTTCCATTCAGTACCGAGAGGTTGGTCACCACAAATGTCACTGTAAGTCGATGCTGGTTAGTTCAATCATGCGGCGCCCATTCGATTATGACCTCTACGCTTTAGGCAATAAAAGCTTTTTCTAACCAAGAAGAAATAATGAATAGGTAGCAATTTTGCTGTGGAGTTTTTTTCTTCCTCATGCTTCGTCAAGGCACGTGGCTATGAGATTTATTGTTTCTTTCTTGACGGAGAGCGTGTGTTTATTTTTGATCAAAGGGGAGTTCAAAAAGGGCGTTGAAACGTTAGTGGTTCAATGAGAACCTCTCAGGTGTTCTGTGCTAAGGGCCGGTTTCTGAATTGGAAATTTCACTAAGTATATACTTAAGTAACGTTCTGTTACGCTCTTTACTTAGAAATTCGAAGAGTCAGCGCTACAGTTAACTATTTACTGTAATTTATAGTTATTTAAATATACCCCTATATTATTACCATTATTAAAGCTTTTGACACATTTTTTGCTGCTAAATAACGAATATTCAAGTTTTTAAAAACATAGCGTAAATAAAAAAATACTCTTAATTAAGTCACCTTTTCATCCACAAAAATTGAGTCAATGAACGCAGTAAAATTGTCTCCAACTATTTTTAGTCGGACTCACTAAATACTACGAAACCCTCGGTGCGTAAGTGCAACTCGCACTTGGCCGGTATTGGTTTACAAGAAGCATACAAAGTAAGTTATTTGACTTGTCCTCTTGTAAAAAATAATTTTCCTTAAATTCAATGCAACGGCCTTTCAACTTCCGTTGTTTCCATACTTACCTATATTATTGTACTGTTAGCAGGTCAACATTCACATTTTTTTAGCAGTCGTGAATAACGTAACTGATCAGAGTGAACGTCTGTTAAGGTCGATCTGCTGTCGAATGTACCTTCACAATATTAAATATTCACACCGGATAGGCACCTACGTTTTATGAAATGGCCTTTGACCTCGTCTAGACTATTAATTACATTTATACAACGAATACATTTTACGAATACAACGAATAAAAAGATGGTTTGTGATTCCATCTCGCTCGTACATTCTAACTTATATAATAATGTATTTATTTATTTCTTTACTAGGTTTAATACTATTAACGGACGATCGAACTTGGTACAGGCCGGACACCGGATTGGGTGTACCATCAGACCGAGCGAACACGAAATACCTAGTAGGTACTGATTATGTTCGGCAGACAACTTTCCAGACGAACGCATATGGTATGGAGCGTACCGAATCCGCTGTCCGACCTTTACCAAGTTCGATAGTCTGTTAATAGTATCAGGAAAAACATCGACTGCAAATAATAAAATAAAATACACACGGTACATAATACAGAGATATTCAGCCGGTCAATTTTAGCAACCCAGTTGTCCCCATTTCTTCTTCAGCAATCTTGCATTGTAAGGTGGCCTGGAAGAAATTGCTTGCAGACCGCCAGTTGTAACTTTTTTTGTAACTGATGTCTCTGTAATAGTTTTCTGGGGTCAACAATAAAGATTATTCATATCTTATCTGTAACAAACTGTCATCTTATGATTGCCTCATAGCATGCAAATATTAATAAGAAGTACACGGCGTTGATTTGCATATTATAAATCGATTGAGAGGTAATTCTACTCCTCACCTTGAATAACTTTTTAGTGAAAAACTTCATAGGTATGATATGATTCAACGATATCAACCCTTTCTATGTCCCCACTGCTGGGGCACGTGTCTCTTACTGCATCGCAGATAGGTTAGGCCATGGTCCATCACAGGGGCCAAGTCCGAGTTGGTGGAGGATTGTAAGACAGTGGCGGGCCTTACTGACAGAAGGTTAAGAAGCTGCCCATTAAGCCTCTGACATAGCTTAACGACTGCCATTACATGACAGTTGGCACAATTTCATACAACAGCGAAAAATCTGGACAATAGTTGTTCTGTATGATGAATAGATTTCGATCACTACTCAATCTGATTGTAATTTACAAAGGAACACAGTGTCGATAAAAGTAAGCTGGGTTATGAACTGTATAAAGACGAAAGTTTTAGTTCACAAACATAGACATCACAAACACCTACGCTTAACCCCAGAACCCCGCATTGTGTCGTGCCCGACAATGATACATATTACAAGCGACCGGATAAACAGTATTAAAACTCAACAAAGGACCAGTCCCACTTTCTACACCCATTCATATTCAGACAACAATAGCTGTTACTTCTATACACATAAGTTCCTATGTAGTAAAATCTGCAATATCATTAATGTGCAATACAGACAGCATTGTCTGTGACAAGGTGTCAATCGAAGCGGGAAAATCAAAATGCCAGAAAAAAGGGAAGAAAAAATAAGTAACTTTCTTTTTTATAGCTACCATATTTTTAGCTGGCCAGTTTTGCTTGACAATTTCAGGTCGAGCAAGGAGGTTCTAACCTGTCCATAGGCGCCTGGCTGTAAAAAAACCAAAAGGACAGATTGGGGAAAAAATTACATAGGTACAAAACCTTTTTTCTGGCCACTACATTTAGACCTGGCTAGTGTACAGGTGAGCAAGGAGGCTACATCTGTACGCGACTTGCTGCCTAAATCTGTTGCATTACTCGTATTTTGAAAATTGAAAAATCATGACATATGCGATCATACAATTTTTTTAATCAATCATGACTCAATCAACTCGGTCACTCTTCTATCTTTATTAATAGCATCAAAATAGATACGTTCGTAATAAAGATACAGGGTGGAATTAGATAGTGTCTGTAGCTGGAGCTGGGCAATATATTTTCAGCTTGAGTGCCATTTAAAATTCTGTTCTCGCGAAATTTGGTTAAAATTTAGGTCAGGCTATTTTAAACCAGACAAAAGTGTATCGAATTCCTGTCTGTTAAATTCATTGAGGCATTGTCAGGAACGTTTTCCCAGCATCCTCCTTGGGTATTGTACAGGGCGTACATACTAGAGGAGACATTCCAAACAACTTTTTTTTATTCTATAATATAAAAATGAAGCGCAGAATGTGTTGGTAAGCGCAAATCTAGAGAGCAGTTGAACCCATTTCGGTAAATCTTTTTTTAGAATATTCCTTGAAGTACGAGGGTGGTTCTTAAGGAGAAAAAAAAAAAATAAAGAATCGACTGTTAGGCGGGGTACGAAGTTCGCTGGGTCAGCTAGTTAAATAAATATTTTGCAGAACTTATAAATGATATCAGAGTCCATTCGATTTTATTTTTTAATAATTTCCCAAGGTAGTACAAAATGGCGTTTCTTTTTATTCATTCACATATGTAGACGTAAAAAAATGTACTTTTATAACCATTATAAATATTTTGTAATACCCTTAGAACCATCACGGCAAGCACCTGTAAATGACTTGCATTTAATTTAGCTGCAATTTCTAGCATACAAGCTAATTTATGGCATTCTAGCTACGCCTAAAAATAAGTAATTTTGAGTTTTTTGGTGACCCTAGTACCATCGTGAAATATACTGACTTGTTTTTTTATTTCTAACTGGTTTTAATATTTCAATGGAAACTCTGACGGAACATTTTTAGAAAAACTTGCTCGCAAATCTTGCTATAAATTGTGATGAACATAAATAACTCAGAAATCTAGAGCTAAATTAACATTTAATTTGCAATGTGCTATGGAATGTTTGTGTGCAATAAAGTACAATTGATTAATTTTCGTTAAATACGGCTGATTTTGCTTGATAAATAGTCCCACAAACTAGGTTTTCGGTCATGACTATAAAATATATTTCGATCATTTTTATTTCTTGAGTGCATTATAGAATATTTTTCTTCTCCGTTATATTCACCACATACGTGATTGAGTGGTTTTAAATCCACATTTTTCTAAAACGTTCTGGTTTAAGAACATAAAAATATTATTACTGCTTGAGAAAGTGACTTTACTTAAGTATTATTGATGGTAATCGTGGAATCATATCATACGATCTGATATGACTCTTATGTATTAAGTTTAACAGGGTTTGAGAAAAGATAGATTGGTGTTTTTTTCCCGCTGCCTTTTTCTCTACTACACACGGCTCGAAGGCAGCGGCTTACATTGTACATTGACATTCAGCAAACAAAATGTAAATTCTTTACATAGCTTTTATAATTAAGAGCGGTGGTAGCGCTGCGGTAGGTACTGGTCTCACACGCGAGGTCGTGGGTTCAAATTCCGGCCGGAATGTACCAATAGCTTTGCTTTATATGTAACGTGCTTTTGTGGAGTTGTAGTAACAATACCACTCGCTAATCGTGAAAGAAAACATCGTGAGGAAACCCGAGTTTTTGAGGTGTTCACACATCTCGGTGCTCGTAATTACTATTCGCGGTGGGCCCGCGTGGTATGTACCTATAGCCTTGAGCAGTTGGTGTCGTTAAGCCACGACAGTGGCCTTATGGGCGGCTTGATAACTTCTG